>UELU01144917.1:5216-32229 GCA_900490025.1 Megastigmus dorsalis
GGGGGGGGGGGGGGGAGAGGAGGAGTATCGTGCGTATAATTCACTCGGACACGGCGCGCGCGCGCAGCCGTGAGCGAGGCAAGGCCGCATCGACTCTGGAAAAAGCCGCGGGCGAGAAAAGACCGAGAATGAGAGATTGCGGACAGAGGAGGAGGGAATGAAAGAGAGAGAGAGAAATGAAATAGAGCAATGAGGGGATGAAGAATGTAAGGGACTCTGAGTGTCAACGAGACCATTTTGTCTTTTAGTAATTTTTTGTATTAAAAGAAGAAATTTACATACAATCGACTTACAATGACTTTGTCAAATAAAATTTAATCATCGTTCGGTATAATTATAATCCCTCGTAGTGAGGAAAGTCGATGAGTCAGGTCACCCACACCATTTAATCTGAGGCTCTGTAAACGGCCTTTGGTATAATAATTATAGTCTATCTAATATTTACACGCTTGTACAATCGCAAAAAAAAACATTTAATTACATCATCATATCCAAAGTTCGACGATAACTCTTCGCCTTTCTTGTCCGACGATGTTCGAATCTCGTACGGAGCCCTCAAATGATGGTTAATCAACAGGTACTCTTTTTGTTTTTCAAATGATTTTTAAAATACATCTCATATAAACTTTCACTTTTGCTTTTCGTGAAGCGCTAAACAATTTTATTTTTATCAAAGGAAATAACACTGATACTTTATAATATATTTTGCAGGTCTTCTTTCTATAACTTCATTCATTATTTATAATTCAAAGTCTTAACCAGTATTGAAAAATAAGTATATTAACAACAGGCATTACGCTTTCTTAGGTATATACATTAATTCGTGTGAAAACATAAGTTATTTCTTAATGCTAGGCTATAATATTGATCATTATTTTTATAATTGTTTTGCAATATAATTAATTAATAACATTGTATATATAAATTTATGACATTTTCATTCTTTATATTACATAATCGATTGTTTTCCTATAATTAGATTATCTTAAGCCGATTTCCCAAGGTCAATGTAAAATTCCATTAGGACTTGAGAAAGAGCACACATGGAAGAAAACAAGTTTAAATAAAGATGAAACGACAGTAATCAATGCTACGGTAACAAAACTATGCACCAGCCTAAAATGCGGACCTAATATCAATGCATTTTCTCAAATCCCTTGCAAGAACTTTGAGAAATCCTTAAGATTTTGGTTATTGTGTACAATTGTGAATAACTTGAATTAGACAATTCGCCGAGCAGATAACAGCAGAATTGTAAGATAAAATTTTAATTTTTTTACTACTTTGTCATTGAGAATTTTCAATTTTACCTTCAAATGCATTCTTCTTTTTTTTTCTTTTTTTTTTTTTTCGAAGAACGTTAGAAGTGAAATTCAATTGGAGAGAGCGCATACAATAGATAGAATACAAAACAAAGGTTGTGCTCATGTGTCAACGCGTGGATTGTTAGCGCCTTATACTATTTCTAAATATTATTTTGTATTTACAGTGGTGTATTAATTCTAGGCACTTTCTCCACCAAATTTTTCTGTTTTCCATCTTCAGACGCATTTTCCTACTCCGTTTTTAATCCTTATCGACTAATGTATCGTATGTTTCTCATATCAAACTTTTCGTAACGTACCTGTAGCTTGTGCATACTTCCTTCCTATGCTTTGTTTCTATTAATCTTCTTCCTTTCAAACACATCTCGCATAACGCTTATCGCATTTTATATTTTTTTTTAATTGTTTGACCCACCACTTGTATACCTTCCCTGACTTCCTCCTTTTTTCCCCTTTCGACCTCAAACAACGGTCAATCTATTTCATTGAATCTGATTTATACTGTTGCAGTAAATGGCGTGAATCAGCCATTACTTAATACGATTAAGGACCAAATCGCTAACCACGATCAAACTCTTCTGATATGGACTTTCGGCTAAAGTTTGTGCAAGCCTGACTGCTTCGACGCAGTGCTTTTTCGCTAAGAATCTCGTTTGTTCCAGTCCCTGAGACTTGTGTACGAGGTCGAAGGCTTTTTCGACATCACCTGGTTCTTGGAAGCGACGCATTATCATTGGATTTAGTTCCGGGTACTGAAACGGTAGATAAATACAATTTAGTTATTATAAGTACATCTTCACACAACATACTTATGTTAGAAATAAATATTTATAAAAATATGTCCATCTTTTCGATACACGAGCAAAGTGATTTTAACCTCGTGTTACCTTTTCACCCACGCTTCGATCGGGCGCAAACGAGGATAAAATCATTTTCCCGCACTCATATCGAAATGTACTATTATAATAACTTAACTATACGATATGAACTAATAGATATAATTTTAAAATTTGTTTCAATAATGTTAATGTTATTCATTTTTGGAAATGCGAAATTATAGAATTAATGCAATTATTGAAAATTTCATAGCCCAAATGATATACTTGAACTTTCACATAAATTAGTAATATTCATATTTTTATGAAACATGACAAAAATTACTAGTTTCTATTTAAAAATTTTAACTTGTACAAATTACAGTGTTTTTGCTAACAATTCGAATATTCTCGAGTTGCGAAATAAGCAGCAATCTTTGACAATTTGGTTTTTCCAGCATAGAATCTAAACTACAACAATCAATGATTATTGCAGTGTAAGTCTTCTAAAGCCTCTATTAATTCATATCGTCCAACATATAGTTACGTAAATTCTTAATTGTTTCAATTGAAACCTACTCGTTCACATGCAAAGAGGACTGGTGCAGTAGCTAGTCCTAGTTTTAAATCTGCTGCTGTTGGTTTTCCCATTGCGTCGGAAGAAGACACGAAATCTAATAAATCATCAACAAGCTGGAAAGCTAATCCAATATTTCGTCCATATTGAAAAGCGACTTCTGACAGACGTTCGTCAGCTCCTGACAGCATTGCAACCTGAAAACGAAACCGAAACATTATTTTCATATTTCGCAAACCATTTCATTAGAACTTTTTTATAGATATGCTTAACATGCAAAATTAAAAGTTGCAACTTTTAATTCAACAACGTCGTTATTGCTTGTTTCGTAAAATGCTCAAAAACTACTGGAAAGGTATTTATTTGGTTTTATATTATGGAGTATAAATACAATTACAAGATCACGTATTTTCTTTATTATTGTCACGATATAAAAATAAAAAAAGGGTTTGTTATAAAATTAAAAAATTGAACACTTATTGAGGTGCACGTTTTATACCATTCACAGAGAATATAAGTATATATCAAAAGCTGAAACTCATATACCTCATAGTTGGATTCTTTTAGCTTACAAGTGCAGTATTGTATAGAAATCTTGCATTCGTAATAAGTACAGTAATTTATCTCAAGAAGAAGATGTACAAAATTTGTTAAATTAAATGATGTTGTTTTAGATTATCGTTAATATAATATATCTATAATATGAAAGCGTTAAGACACAAAAAGTCGCTTATAGATTTGATCTACATATTTTAATAATTCACTCGGGAACCTATTGGACATGGAAAAAAAGCTTTCTATTCTCGGAAAGCGCAGTTAAAAAGATCCAACAGCAGTTAATCCATCGAAATGTATAAACAAAAGATTCGTTTGAGCTAAAAGTACAATAAAGCGAGCAAAGGAGCGAAAAAGAAAAGTGAAGAATATATATAGGAGTGCAATGACTTACCGCTTTCGCCGAATTGGCGATGAGACTGGCCGTTTTTCTATAGGTTTTCGTAAGATAGTGGGCGAATCGTTCATTTTCCGTCTCCTTGGAGCCCAGCTGCATAAACTCGCCCTGAACCAAGTCCGTGACGACCTGATAAACGGACAGACAAAGTGCAGCAGAGAGTTAGCTAAATTAGCTGTTTTCACGGCGGCGGCGGCGGCGGCGGCAACGTCGACCACGCCGAAATCTCTTGTATACTTTCGCTCGTATCTCATCGCGATCGCGCCTCTGTATTCCCGTTTATTCGCCTTTAATCATAGGTCCCCCCTCGAGTGGCCGACTCGATGCCGCGATATCTTCTCTATATACGCGCGTTTCTCTCGCTCTTATTATTAATCGCTCGCTCGCGCGCTGCGGCAGCCGCGCGATTTCTGCACCGACGCGCCTAAATATAACGTACACAACGTTGGGGTGATTCGCGCCAAACAAATATGGGATTCTCGCGCTAAATTCGCATTGTCCACCTGTGGAAAGTGAAAGGATATTCGGGATGCATTCCTAAAAAGTGAAAGTTTATGAATCGGATGTATACATGTATATGTATCTTTTAGCTTGGGCAATACTCCAAAACTTTGACCTTTTTTTTTTTCGACGTTTGGTTCCCAGCGCGATTAGCGAGAAAAGAAGAAAAAAAAAAGAAAGAGGGAAAGAGAAAAAAATCGAGTCGATCCGCAAGCCTACTTAGATTTCTCTTCTGTTAGTCCAATTCGTTTTGCGATACACGCCGATGTCCGGCAATGCGTTTCCTTTAGCTCTTTCATTAGATGTACGTCATTTAGTTTACAAATTGAATTTAACTTAGTATGCCATCGACGGAGCGAGAAAATCACTGCAGCAGCTGATTTCTATAGGTCTATAAAATTTTACTCTGCCCGTGTCTAATTTAAAACTTTCCGCTGAGTCTCTGCAGCCTAACGCCCTCTGGAGACGTTAGTTCTCGGTTTATTTTTGTACGACGGATGGTAAGAGGCCTCCGAAATTCAACTACACTCTACTGAAATTATTCGCGCGGCCTTATATGCTTTTCACAAAAAATAGGATATTCTTGTTACCGACCATTCTTTCTAATTAAACATTATCTTTATACACAATCTTAATATATATTTGTTATTTGGATTATCGGAAAACTTTGAGTAACTTTGTAAAATAAAAAGAAAAAGAAAAGAATTTTATTCATTGGTAAAACAGATGATTTGATTATTTCCAAGCTGAGGCAAAAGCGGATCTGTGTAGAAATGCATTCTTGTTTAATGACGCTTGAAATTCCTAATGAACACGTGTTACCCATTAGTGACCTACGCTAATTTCACGATAATTGGTTCCATGTACCTACATTTAGCTAAAATGCCTATATTATCTTGGCAATTGAACTTCTTATCTTTCATTTTTCTGAAACGACTCACCCAGTAGAAAGTCCACATTTCCTATTATACTCCGAAGACAAATTTTCCTCGCGACAAATATATACAAATTCATAAATCACGACGGTCTTTTCTTTCGGTTGAACAATGCAAAATGCAAATTTAATCATGTCTGAAACGTCCAAACATTTTGTTTCATTAAATATAAAAATTCTTAAATACAACATTTTTGAACAATATAGATATTTTCGTTTGATATTATTGCGTGTAAAATTATTCCGTTGTATTGTACATGTACTGTTGTACTATTACATTTTTGTAAAGAAAATGTTTTGTATTCAAAATACAGAAAAATACAAATAATAACACTAAACCTTTTTTTTTCAAGATTTTGACAATGACTATAATACATAAAGTTTTCGGAAATATGCTATCCCTTATCATTTGTTGCCGTTTTCTACTATACGGTATTCGAGTACGATGCTCGCATTTTGATACAGGAGCAACCGAAACGCGCGATGAGAAACGCATATATCGCATTCACAAGTAGAAAGCGGTGAATTTTTCTACCGATAGATAACAAACCTGACTAAGAGTTAAGGTGACATCGTCATTTCGAAGGCGTGCAATCATCATGGAAGCCACTGCGAGAATAAAGTCTCCAGCCATCGTCACCTAAAAACAAACCAGAACAAATTTTTTATCAAGCCAACATCTCTCACCATTGTTACTCGTAATGTTTTCCTATTCGCATTTATATGTATATATACATGTCGCTTTAACCTAAATCCTTGCATTCACGCGTAACGGAAGTGACTTAACAGTTTCTTTTTTTTTTTTCAGCGATAACACTATCCTCTCGGCTCCCACTTAGGTATTTTCTATTTTGAAATTTTGAATATTTTATCTGGCGCGCGTTTGTGTTTTCGTCTTTTTTGTTCTCGCGCGAGCGCGCGTCGTTGTTAATGTAATAGGTGTCAGCGCAACATTTAAAGCCAGCTTCAAAGACAAACTTATTTTATTTGCAAGTCGGTGTAAAGTTTGCATCTACTCAACGCTGCCCCATTTAAATACACTCGCTTTTGAACTGATTTATAATTGAACGTACATAGAGATTCGCTCGCTTGTATCCTTGCATATAAAACAAGCCGTCTTGTTTAACACATACTACCCAATTACACTTTCATTAACGAGTCAGCAAGCGCAAGAGAAGAGTTTTACACCTGTATCTCTGCACACGATAATATTTCACTTTTCACGTAGGCCTAATTGTATGCAAGCTGCGCAAAGATACCGACTAATTTCAGCATTCGGCAGCTCCCTTGGAGGAATAAGAATGTCCGATTGAAGCGCGGACATGTGCACATAAGAGAGGCTTCCTTCTCGAAACATATTGCTAAAACATACTTAGGGCATAAATCGCGGCGATATTAACGTTTGTTACAGAAATGCGAATGATGCGGGGAGCACGCGGCTCCGGCCCATGTTTACGATGCACTTGAAACGCATTATAGTTCTGAGCGCGCGTGTGCAGTTGTTTCTTTTTTTTTTATCCTTCTTCTTCTTCCTTTCTTGTTTCTCTACTCCTCTCGCTCCAACTGCACCGGTATATATACAGTAAGACTCGCGCGCGCGCGCGTCGCGAAAGTAAAAGTAGAAGTAATCGTCGGCAACTCACGCGCGCGCTCGCTGTAATTATGGAGTTGGTAAAAAAAAAAAAAAAAGAAAAAAAAAAACCGCGCGACGACTGCGCGAGCACAAGTGCCGCGCTAAGAAATCTCGTTTAAGAAACTCCGTTCTAACTTGAATAATCCTATAGGCGATTTTCTTCTTTTTTTTTTTTTTCGCTAATTAATCGTTTGTGTGTGCCATCGTAAAAATGTATAATACAAGCGTCGTCGACATTTTTATACATACGTATGCGTTATATACGCGGACAAGGGCATACATTTAATATTTTAACGAACGTGCGAGAGCCGCTCGCTTAGCGCGCTAAACATAATATAAATTGGCATTCATAATAAACCTTATTCTTTGTGCACATATAGCTATTAAAATTAATGCTGTCAAATTATAGAGCCGCGGGAGCGGAAAATTGGTGGAAAAAAGTCGATGGTTATTTAATGACGTGAAATGATTCCCAAGACACACACACACACACACACAGATACGCAGGCAGACCCATTATGGCGAAAATAATAAAAATCGTTTAACCGAATGATCGAGAAAGTGTGTGTAAAATCGTAAATCTTCGACCTGGATATATATATATGTATCTGTCGAAATTCATTTGCGGAGCCTAAATCTAACGTAATTGACACTTAGCGATCTCTATCTAAAAATCGCGACTCGCGTATACCGCGTTAAAAGCGATGCTTTCGTATACCGATATACATATAGTAGGCATGCATACATGGTGTTATACAACTTTGCTATTGCTATTATATGATGTAAGTAAGCGCTATTATACCCACACAGGCCGCGGCTCAAATTCAAATTTCCAATTATTACGCAGGCCTTAAGCCACTCTATTAAGTCATTGGGCATAACAGCGGCATTTTCTTTGTTATTTAATCGAAAAAGTGTGTGCGCGCGGTGATTATGAAAATCTTGCGTGCAAGCGCGCATCATCACCATTTTCCAAGGTTTATTTTCAGGCCTCGTCATTATTTGAGAATGAATAAATTTAGCGCCGAGCCGAGCCCCTCCGAGTCTATACAATCATTTGGACATCGTGCATGTGTGTGCAGTGTGTGCAGTGTGTGTGTGTGTGTGTGTGTATTATAAATGCGAGAGCGCGCGATGCGTCAATGTGCAAGTAATCTGGAAAATAAGGTGTTTGCACTTGGGACGAAAGAAGGTATAGAGAAGAGGAGATGAATAACTATATATAAGCGAGAGAGAGAGAGAAGTTTTGTTTTCATTGAGCGCACTGCTCCCGATCGTAAAGTAACAGCTTCAGTGATGCGCTAATTATGTTGCAGCCTATGTGTGTGACGTTGTGCAACTCATTAGCGAGTTCTCCTTTCTTCGCATTCCTTCTTATACCTTGGGATAAATCCTTTTTTTTTTTTTAATACACAAAATCGCATTACACATACGTCCATCTATTTTTATTTCGTTTGTTTGATTAAATTATAATATATAGGAATGCTCTTAGCGATTCTAATTTTTCATCGATTGTATATTCATTAGTTTCACCCGAACGAATGATTTTGTGTATACATTGTAGCGCTTTGAATTTAAAGTGAATGGCAACAAAAAGGTGCAACACGCTCAATGACTGTAAATGTATGCAATTGTAAAATTAAGAAAATTTGCACATGCATGTCAAGTTCAGTGCTCACTGTGAAGCATGGAATTATGTAAGTAAATATTCTTTCGGCTTGGTTATTTTTTTTCTTTTTAATTTTTTTGCAACACTGAAATTCTATCGTCTGCCGTGTGTTTTATTAGCTGTTTAACTTCGGCAACCAAAGTTGCCTGTATATACATATATATTTTGATAACTCACTTTTTATTTCTAATTACAAGCTTACAAATGAGTAAACAGCCTATAATACCTAAATTATATTTCTTCAAGTTTTTGTATTTTACTTAATTAATGCGCGTTGTAAAGCTCAAAATGTTTGCCAATAATTAAAGACATTACGTAAAATTGCAGTGCGATTACATGTTTATGACACCTTTTTTGCTGGTTACAAAGGGAACATAAAACGTTCACTGATATGCGTCGGATTAATTACTCAGATTGATTAAAACTCTGAAATGCAGGATATTTAAACTGAATTGTAACGAATTTACTACGTAGGAGAGCAACGTGTATATATATCGACAACAATATAATAAATCACAGTTATATAACTGTAGTTAAGGCATATTTTGATTACAGCACACGAGTAGTAGTCGTCTGGGCGCGGGCTGGGAGAACGGGGTAGAGGCAAGTGTATCGCGTTATCGGACATACTCGCGAGTTAAGTACGAGACCTATAACATTCAAAACCGCGTAATGCATAATGTAAGCGAGTCGATAAAAATCCCGATTAATTTCGCTCCATTAAAGCTGTGCATATATACGGTTTGTTATAGTACAATTTCCCCGTCTCGAGCGCAAGTGCAGCGATATGTGATCGATAATCAAACGGCCAGAGAGCGTCCGTACAGAGCTTATATTTTGTCTCGACTGTGCATGCACACCTCGCGAGATCGTTATACGATCGTGTATATATATATATATATATATATATAGCTGTAAGCAAAAAAATAAAAACAACTCTTGGATCGAAGCTGTATATGTATAGTTTGAGCGAGTGTCGCCCGAGAAATAAGGAGAGAAAGTTGAGAGGCGGTCAAATGTAAAGTACGATTTTATCATCGGTCCCATTGTGCAATTGTCAGCTTTCGTTCATTAACCATGCCCCTCGCGGAATCCATCAGCAGCTCCCAACCGAGGATCCTCGCACACATAGAAGCGGCCACACACATGTATATATAGGATGTCGAGCGGCGGCCCTTATATCGAGGGAGAAAAATCAGCGCCGACGAGGAGAAGGAAAGGATACACACGTATGTGCACAGGTATCTGGTGCGCAGCTCTCGAGAGCAGGTGGCAGGTGGCGAAAACAGATATATCGGGAGCGCGCGCGCGCTACTTCCGGAAGAAAGCGCTCCGTCGAAAAGTGAGCTCGCCGCGCGCGCGCGCACACCTAAAGTGAATCGCATTAACCTCCTTCCTCTCTCTCTCTCTCTTTCTCTTGCACTTCCTTTCTCGCGCATACCAACTTGCCAAATTCGTCGATCGCAATACAGGAACTCGACAAAAGCTCCGGCGCGCGCTTCTACTGACTGTAAATCTGCACGTATATACCCGATGAGAGAGACAGAGAGAGAGAGAGAGAGAGTGAGCGAACCGGTTGACTCGCAATTCCTCTACATGCGCGCGCACACACACACACACACACACACACACATGTATGTATATGTAATTAAAAGGAATCTTTGATGTTTTCACCTTCTTTTGGCTCCAGAGCGCGTTGACGGAAGGCTTCCCTCGGCGAAAGTCCGACTGGTCGATCACGTCGTCGTGGATCAAGGAGGCACTGTGGATCATCTCGGCTATCATCGCAACCTGTCGCTGCGACGCTAGGAGACCGCTGCAGAGACGCGCGCACACACGCACAGATAGGGACGGCCGTGCGGATCAGAGGTGGAGCACAGACATGGACAGAGAGACACCATTATAAGCGTTTCGGCTCGGGTTTAAACTTGTCGCCTTACGTAAAATACACATATATATAGGGATAGAGAGAGAGAGAAATTATATTATGCTTTGATTCCATGCGTATTACGTGCACACACGTTATATATATAGGCAGTTCTGCGCGCGCGCTCTTACATTATATACGTATATCGTCGGCTAATGGAGCAAAGACCCCGGGGAGCGAGCGCGAGTTTTTTTCCTGCACTGTTTACCCGAATAGTTCTTGCCGCAGTTTTCTGCAGCCGCGGCTAGGAAACCAAAGGAGCGCCGCTATATATACTCTTTATATGCAGTATACACGCGTTTCCTCGTTGTTTGACCGTGCACGCTTTTTTTTTGTAGGACGCTATAATATATACCTTTCCAAGCCCGGTGGCATCTTTGGATTTAAAGAATGCCAAAGCTCTCTCGTAAATTACTTTGGATCTGTATAGAAAGTTTTCACTTGAACGAATTACGCAAATTTAATGAGCATATGGGGAACAAAGTAGCATGTGTTGTAACCGTAAAGATTTAATTCATATTATATATAAATTGCGATGCTTTTAATGCCAGAAATAAATTCTACTTTATATTTATTCAAAGTTAATTTTATAGTTCAGTAAACGTGCGTATAAAGATCAGGGCATGGATGTTCAATTAAATTTGTTTGATAATAAATATAGAAAGTGGTTTGGATCTTTATGCCATTTTAAGATGATTCACGAATAATATGGGTCAAGTGAAAAAATAAAGGAAAAGATAATGAACTACGGCAAAGCTATAATTGTACAAACGTATCGTAATATAGTCTCAAAGGCAATTTAAATCCGATTTATATATATGTACATCTGATCAATTCGCGAATATCCATGCGCGCGCAGTAAAAAAATTATTTACGTGACTCTATATATAAAAAAGGTTCATCCTAAGACCAATTATTATCTCTCGGGAGCAAAAAAAGCCGAACCGCAATATTGATGCCCACGCTCGAATGCGCGGCAAGGGTAAACTCAAATATCTCATCAGCCGTGTGTGTATATATATACGCGAAAGACGCAGAAATTGACGATCAGCAAGCGCTCCAAATTGGAATAACCAATTTATGCGAGTGTAGTCCCCGCGCGCGAGCCTATAACATTGAATTTAGTATATATATATACAAATACGAGCAATTCCACCGTGTGCAGCTCGCCGATGATGAATCATTATACTACGTACAACGTAAAGATGAAACGAGTGAAAGAGAGAGGGGGAGAAGGAAAGATTGAAGCTACAGTCACGTACTTCCTTTCCTTGTGATAGTTGATGGCCCGTGCGACGAGAATCGCCACCATCGGTCTGAGCGCCTTGCCCTGTCCGCCGAAATAGTACGTCGCTATCGTCCTCAATTCCTCGTTTGTCGTGTTGCCCATCAATTCCTGCGAACATTAAGCAGCAAACATCCATCAGTCGTTCAAACAGAACCAAAGCTACAATTTTATATATATATATAAATACGATGCGCATCGTAAGTGCGCGTCGGGGATTAATAGATTTTTAGGTGTATTGCGAAAGCATTAGCGCGAATTTCGATGTCTGTATATATATACAAGCCGTGCGCGCGACTATAATTGCCAAGCCTTTCTAACCGATCGAACGTCCGCACACAGTAGATACAAATCGGCCTGTAATAGCATCGATCGTTCATCTGCGTACGCGCATTTAATGCACGTGCACTGTACACACACCATAACGCTGCGCACCACAAATATATATATACATATACACATATATACCGTAGCGGGTATACAGTTGCAAAAGTGCGATGCGCGTTCACTTTTCGCTCTTTGAATTCCTGGCGTATAAGCGAGCGAGGAAAGTTCTCCTGCACCGCCGCCGACGCCGCTGGAATTCGGCCAAAGCCTATATACATGTCCGCGCGAGCTTCTTCCTTTTATACATTATACACTCTTCCTCGCGCGAACTTTGTCTCTATCTCTCTCGAGAAGGATGCGCTTACTTTGCACCGCGTGTATACACATATACAAATATATACTTGAAAGTTCGGTTTAA
This sequence comes from Megastigmus dorsalis, assembly GCA_900490025.1. NCBI lineage: Eukaryota > Metazoa > Arthropoda > Insecta > Hymenoptera > Megastigmidae > Megastigmus > Megastigmus dorsalis. The sequence continues at coordinate 17,580 of UELU01144917.1, forward strand.
TTGCGCGAGCCGCTCGATCTCGCACTTGTCGTCGTATATATATATATATATATATACGTGTAGTTGCGCAATCGAGTAGTCTGGCGTAGAGTGCATTTTACGAGGTATTATAAGGCGAATCTATATAGTTTTATGTACCGCGCGCCGGGTCGTATAACCGTTAAATAAAACGGACTTTTATAATCCATTACGGACCTTTTGTTTTTTTTTTCTTCACCCGCGTAGGATCTATATCTTTTCATCTGTATATATACTTATTTCGCGCTCTCTCGCGCACCGCACGAATCGCGATCCTTTACCTTCCCCGCGAAGCTTTGGCCGCATTGGAGCGTTCAATACGAGTTTCCGTATTTCCGCGGGAATAGTAATATCCGATGCTAATGGGAAAGCATTAATTAGATAATGGATACTTCGAGAGTAGAGTCTTCAAGGAAATTATTAAATTTTATCTGTCTCAGAGGTACGCGCTCGTTATTGTATCTCGGCAAAAGCGTTTCGCGAAAATAGAAAGCTCGAACTGCTGCTGCTGCTGCTGCTGTTGCTTGTACTAGCCGCGTCATCCGTACATTGTACTAAAATTTTCATTTTTTTTTTAAATCCTTATATATTCATAAAATAGATAACCAAATAGACTGCATTGTTTACAGAAACAGTATAATTAAAACTTTGATTCAAGCTTTTTTTTAAAACAAAAAGTTTTTATCAACCGACCGCAGACTCGATATGAAATTTTATTCCATAAAAATTCATCAATGCATTCGATGTTATGAGTCATGTACACCTTGAGGTTTTTAACGTCAACACTCGAGGCTCGGACCACCTCAAGCTCAAGCGCGCAATAAACATTGTTTTCGCGGCCAACATCATATATTTGCCTTTGCACCTCGCGCGCACGAGCATTTCTCCGTAAAAAAAAGCTTATGACTAATGCACGCGCGTCCGCAGGAAAATTATCCGCGCAACATCCCTAAAAATGTATTCGTGACTGCTTTAGCGAAGCGCGAATTAGCATCGAGCACAATGGACTAGAAGGAGACGAGCGAACGAAAAAAAGATTTTCCCGAGAAGAAGCCGGTGCGCGCTACGCATCTCGGTAGAGCATATATATAATGAACAATGTTGAGGATATTACCCTTCTTATGTCCTCGTACACGTCCTTGAGATCATCTTCGAGGAGCTGATAAGGATCCACTCGGTAGTCCGGCAGGGAGCCCGGCTGTTGCGTCTGCATCGAGCTCATCGCCCGAGCCACGCTCGTATGACAACTGTGTTCATTTCGAGAGCTCTGCAACACACATAAAGAGAAAGTGCATTAGATTTATCTTGCGCGCACAGCTTATTTATATATATATATATATACACACACACAAACACACAAAGGTATTCGCTATTTGCTCGCCGCTAATAAATTAGGATCAGGCTATGATTAACGGCTATATACGCATGATTATTTTGTTAACGGCTTCAATTTATTGCCCTTTCGGCCCATACGCGTTATATTTGCGAATTGCGATTAAAATTTATATAATTGGTGAATATAATACTTGTTGATGGGAATTATGGGGGAAATGATATTTTAGCGAGATTATCTTGAAATTGAATTAATGCGCATCGAGTTGTAAAACGTTAGTTTATTATTAAGGAGTGGTTGTTGAATAATAGCGTCTACATGATAGATATTAACGCTTGATTGCACGTTACTTTGATATCAAAAGTTTGCCGGTGCTGTTCTATCTCGATACAGCGTTGATGATTTAAAGTCAATTAATAATTATAATGTTGATTTCTATTTTGCGATAATTATTAAACATGTTTGTATTTTGAAGTATTATATATATTATTTCCAAAAAAAAATGTTATATTGCTTTAGTATTTAAAATCTTATATACCCTTGAAAGGGCATACAGACAATCTCTTAAATTTATGGATAATTATATACATAAATTAACCATTTTCTAGAAATACACCAAAATCTCGAAATTTAAATTACAAACACGTTTATTTTTAAGTTATATACCTATATAGATACGGCGCGTGACAGTCATTCCAAACTGTATTTCCTTATGAAAAAGTTCCTCTTACGAGAAAGAATGCAGCCTCTATTTCTTAATTCCCGATATTTCTAATCATGATATAGGAAAGAAAGAACACGATCATTAACATATTAGTATAAAATAAATGAGATCATTGGTTTCTATAAATATAGCTCGAGGAGGAAAGAATAAAAAAAAAGTTTTTGAAATAAAAATTTTGTAATAGCTATAATAGGAAGGAAGGGATTCCGCGCACACGATTTAGAGATTCTCAAGAACAGCCGAAGCTTGAACCGTTACAGGAACACCGATATCTCAGTTAATAGGATGTAGGATCTCCGCGACATAAATTACAGCATCCATAACGCAACTCGAGGATGGAACACCGAATAAAAAACATCAAAAATGTCGCGATGGCATCGTGACTGTGCAGAATTACGAAATCCATGATTTAATGTATTCGTCCGATACATAGCCGAGTATAAGAGAGAGAGAAAAAAAATTGAAGATTATAAAGCGGCAGACGGTCTGGCTGCGAGGTATTCAGCGTTTTTAGGAAAGTGGGATCGGCTCGGCTGGATGTATATATACACGCTAATAACGATAAAAAGACCGGGATTAAGAAACTATGTTAAGAATGAGCATTTCTTTTTTTTTTTCGATGAATAAGCGAAATTGGCGTTTTGTAACGCGCGGCCTTTACACTTTTATTGATTCAAATGAAATTGATACTCACGTCGCGTGGGATTATCTCATTTTACCGGATCAACAGATTTTTTATTTACCAATTCATGTAACCAATTCTTTTGGTACATATATATAAAATCGTCTTTCTTTGTTATAATTACGATAATGATAATCAATTGACGCCGTGTCGAATCAAGCACAAGCATCACGATATTGGAAAGAGTCGAGGTAAATGTTACGGAAAACTGAGGGAGATAATCCGTCGGGAGAAGTCTGGACGAGAAAGTGCGCTTTGCGAAGCAGCAGCATCAGCAGCAGCAGCGGAGTTTGCCACGGGACGTGAATGCGCGGCCGGTAGCGAGAGGCCGAGGCATAAGAAGCTAAACTTTTCCTTCGCTTAGTGGCCCATTGTTCCGAGAGATCATCCATAATTTCAGGATGAATAGGTGAACGACGGAGATGTAGCGTGCGGTGGCCGCAAGAGAGTCCATCCCCCCCTCAACCCAAGGAAAAACATATAAAACGTTCAGAAAAGCGCTGTGCAGCCCGCGCGCAACGACAAAAAAAAAACGATCGAGTTCGCAACCGCGCCGAGTCTCTGCGCAACTCTCGCGGAGCCATCGCGCGCTTTTCTTTACGTTCTTCTTTTTCTTTTTTTTTTCTTCTTGTTATTTGCGCCCGCGCGCCCGTTCGCAAGTAAGTATATACACAGTCAACTCGTAGCTTTTCACCGCGGCATAAATTACGTCTGGAGCCTGGCGCGTGCAGAAGTTGCAGCTTCTCTCTATTGCGACCGGAGTGCGAGAAATACTGCATTGAATAGATTGCAGAAGCGATCGATACGTCGAAGAGGATGAAAAGAAATATGGAATATTATGTTATATTATGTAGGTGCTTGGCGATCGTAAAAATTTCTCTGCGCGTGAAGCGCGGCTTTGATCTTTATGCACATTCGTGGCGCAGTTAATCCCACTGGAATCGCGTCTTCAACAGATCTATTATATATACATATATGCGTTGTGCGCAGCGATGAGCAATATTTGCCTGAGTCGCGGGATGGACTCCGCTTAGAGTAACAACGCTTTAACGTAAAAATTCATAGCTCGCTCATACGACGGGGATTTCTATTATCTCGCTGTTCGCGCGTTAGTCATAAAAAAGGCATTTTCTTTTTTTTTTCCCCTCTTCATATTGTCGTTTAAGAAACTCAGCTCGAGACTCCAGTTTCAACCGTATGTACAGCGCATCGAAAGACCGCTGCAGGCATATATAGCGTGACGCGGCGGTTCCACTGGACATTCTTTCGCTGCACTTTTCAACACTTCAGAGTTTTCAAGGTGACGCGAGAGCTTTTCTGAAGGTGTTCGAGTCACTCTCGATCCAATTTATACCAAATGCCGCCAAAGAGAAGCAGCTATTATATACATATATGTGTGTGTGTGTGTGTGTATATATATACAAGATTTCAGCAGGATGTAATTCCTCGGCCGCGTGCGTCGGTTGATTTCTGCGCGGCGAGTAGGACGATGCCAGTCGACTATCAATCAGAGGCTCGCTCGGGCGGCAGGAGGAACCGATTGTAAAGCTGCGCGCGAACGACCTCCATACCCAACTATATATATTATACGTTTTCATTCGACGGCCAACTGCTGACGCTTCTGCTTCTTCTTTCAACCCTCTCCCGATTCATTTCCAACTACATCCGCACATGTTTTTTTTTGAACTATCAATGTATAGTGCGTACGTTCAATATGTGCAATCAACTTTAACGGCGATCGCATTGTATGTATATATTAAAACCTTGCGCATCGATTTTTTAATGTTGCCAGGGTACATGTATACGCGATTATATTTCTTTATTTATGCTCGCGAGACAACGAGAGAATTGGCGAGTCACGCGCCAGATGAAAAGTGAGAATGTGCGCAGCCGCGTACAGCGAGTGAGTCTTATTATTATATACAGTCGAACGAGTTTTGGGCGCGAGGGGGCAAAAAAAAAAAACAAAAAAAGCCAGCGATCCGCGAGACGAAGCAGGCGAATGAAAAATAAACCTCTTTGTACGTTATTGCCCAACGATAGGAATAATATTAATGTAGTTTTCATGCGCTTTACCGCGGGGATTGATTATCACTGCACGCAGAGACATACACAATGGCTGAGTCTATATGTGCAGTGCCCACAGTATCCGCGCGTCGAGCATTATATATATGAATTACGACGAAGGCTTATAGACCTTATCGTCACGTAGCGATGGAATCGTAAGAAGCTGATTGATTTCTCGGATATATCCCGCAGGTGGAATTCTCTCTCTTTCTGTCACTCGGTGCAGCGCACGTAAACGCTGTATAGAGCGGGGTCTAGGGGGTCTAGGGAGGGAGAGGGAGGGAACAAAAAAATGAAGGAGAGGACTTAATGGAAGGAAAGGCTATGGTAATGTAGCGGTCGGTCGTTAGTCATGACTTTTGAAATGAAGCGAGTCGCGCGCGCGCTTGCCGCGGTAAAAGTAAAAGTACCGCCGCCGCCGCCGCCGCTGCTGGAGCGCGAGACTGAACTTGTCTCCCCGGTTTGGCGGCGAAGTGCAAAGTCTATAGAACGCAAAACCACATCTCTGCTGCGGCGGCCCCCGCCCTCTCCTTCTATCTCTATATATCTCTCTCTCTCTCTCTCTCTCTCTCTACCTCTAGTTGCACCGCGCGCTCTCAATTTCGTACTTTTCATTCCTGGGGCATTTAGTGCGCAGGCTGCACTCATAAACACACAGAGAGACATATACACATGCGCACACCGCACTGCACGGACTCTAATTAAGGCTAGGCTGTTTTCCTCCTGCGCACACCTCTTAACCTTAGACTCGAGTCCGCTGTACGCGCTAATGCATTTTCTCTCTCTCTCTCTCTCTCTGTGTGTCTGTACCTTTAATGAATGAAAATCAGCTATTTATTAAACTGTTGCCGTAACTCTAGCGTTATATTATGAACGAGTTATGTTGGTGTTCGCGAGAGAGCCCGATCGCATGTGATGGAACACACTCGCACGCACAAACGAAATAAATAAGATTCAGGGAACATACTCTCTCACACACACAACGAAATATGTATATAAGATAAGTAGTTAAAAGATTCTTTTTATTCACACGCGTCTTTTACAGCTTGGATTTTTATAATTTTAAGCTTCAATATTTATTGTCTTTCTATTGTCTTGCTCATCTTGTTCGTCTTCCAGGTCATAATAGCAGCTGGACGATGTTTTGTCTCTTGGCATTCCACCTAGATGATAAGGTGATTGCTAAAGAAGAGGAGATAATTCAATGACGCATTCAGCGATGAGGCTCCCCTTATTATATCGATGCATATACATATATATCCACAGAAGGATCGGTATTATATCTTGGCGCGACTCGCAATGGGAAGGGTGCAATTGTTGCCACTTCGGAACATCGACGGGAATTTCGTCTGGTCAATTTAAATTATGTATTTTCGGCCCACCGCGCAGCTGTGGCAATCGCGCGCCTCTCTTTCCAGGATTGTTCATACATAACTTCCTAGTGTTGAGCCATCCGTCTGGCACAGATGCCTTCACGTTGTATGTATAATGGTATATATATCCCAGGTGCCGATAGGCGGCAAAATGATAATGAGTCCGGCTGGCTGGTCCTCGGACCGGCCGCCGCAGGTTGAAAATTACACGCGACACGCATGGCCGGACATCGAATGCGCTCATTGCTCAATACTGCTGCTGCTGCTCCTGGGCATACCCCCCGCGTCTGACAGATATATATATATATATACAGCGGCTGCTGCAGCGCACCTGTCTCTCGGTCAACAATGAAGGTTCAGCGCTTTCAAAGCCGCGCTATCTCCACCTTCTCTCTCTGTCTTTCTCTCTAATATTTCTATCCGACCCAAGCGACAATTTCTTTTCTCTATCGCCTATTCGTTTGCTCGATGGCTATTGTATGTATGTCCGCGGCGTTTGTTTAACGAGACTAATGGCCGATCATTATATAGGTGTCGTCGTCGACGTCGTCGTCGTGCTCGTGACTGGTCGCGCATCTTTTATAAGCTGTTGTGCACTCGTGATGCAGCCTTTCGAACGCTGTCTTCTCTTTCACTCGTTTTGCATACATTATACACGCCACGCGCGCTTTCGTTATTCTTCAACGGAGCGCTAAACGATTTTTCAATCCTTATTTTTTTTTTCTTTTTTTACCACACTGCACGTTAAAAGCCTACCTTATAAATCATAATATCAGTGCTGTTCAACTATTTAGTTTAAATTAGAAAACGAATCGCCAAAACGAATAAAAATGTTTACGACACATTGATTACGATCGAAGGAGCATTCCAGAATAAACGAAATCGAATGCTAATTAGCCGCATTATGATGGATCGATTACTTTCGCGCTACTACTCTTGGCGCAGTTTTTTTCTTCCTCCGTCGAAGCTTTTCGTGCGGATGACTTTTTAAATGATGTAACAGGGTTATGAAATTAACGAGGAGGGAAACATTGAATAAATAAAAGGTTATTCAACATTTAAAAGTTACGAGTATACTCGTAATATAATGGACATATTATTCGAATATTTTAGAAATCCATGCATTACAAAGTTAATGTTTTATATAAAAATCGTAATAACGTTACGTCGAATATTCATTATGTATTAAAATGAGGCAAATGAGCGCGCGCCAAATTGAATAAGATTGCTTTTTAAAAAGAGAAAGAAAATGAAGAAATATAAGAAAATCGCATTCATCAAAAATACTTTGATATGCAACGAACCGAATGAAAATGGACGCTGACAAAAAGCGGTTCATATACTTATTTATGCCATGGTTTGTGCGGGAATGCTCGAAGAATTAACGCTTCGAAAAAATTCCTCCAATAAATCCCGATGTCGGAGATTATTTGATCTCATTTGAATTCGTGCAACTTTCACTGATCGATATAGCGAAGCGAAATCATTATTACAACTATCTCGGGATGACGAAAGACCTGCAAAAGTCCAATGTAGCCGTGCATAAGCTATTTTGAATATTTCGAGCACGTAATAACTTTTTTTTTCTACATTCGTTGGCCTTCTCATTCGAGTCCCGTTTCCGAGTTCTTAGCGACCTCGAGAGAGATTATTGAAAGCCAAAATAGATAAAAGCAGCGCGGCTCGGTCGTACAATAAGCCAAAAACATCGCATCATTCAGCTGTTTCACAAAACAGTTTTTACATTTCAAACAATGGCCCATTATAGCCTTTGATTTCTAGCTTTACTCCGAATTGAAAATATCTGTGCCCGGCATGAATAACCCTGCTTTTATTTTTTTTTTTTTCTTTAAAGAAATGTTCCTGAACCATCGTTCCATCGATTTCAACTACAATCACTGCCATATACCTTGTTAAACAAGACGAATGCGCTATAAAGCTGTACCCGTTGGAATTTAAAAATCTTTTAAGACTGACCTGATGAGCTGTAAATGTATAAAAATAACAGCTCAAGCTCGGGAACTCATAATGCACACGCGCGTATTATCGATATTGCAATTGCATACTTATTATTGTTATTATTAGTAACGCAATTTACATTGGGCATTTACTATTTCACATTCCAACCATGAGAATAAATCGCTCTTATGTATGCACCTCGTTTCTAAAACTATGTAGTTGTGTCTTTTCTTTATGCCTCTTATATATGGTTTTATATACATGTTATTCTTGTGCTTAAAAAACAAGAAAAGGAGATTACGCAAAAACGATTTTTTTTCCTACAAAGCATAATAAGGCTTTTAAAGTTTAGATGACAGCATCTAAAAAGAAACTTATAAAAACTGCTATACGATTATACATTTAACTTTCAGGACAGGTGTACTACAACACTATAGTTGATATTGTCAACAATTTCCTTCAGTCAATTTTAGTCGGCATTCAACGATTGCGCGGTGGATAACGAACGATTACCATAAGTATTTGTTATTATTGGAAAAAAAAAATCATCAAATTTTCAATATCACCAAAAAAATCTTCCATCAATGATAAAATAAGCGATTTCTTTTAAGTTCCAACGAAATCTCCAGCTTCGTTAAAAAGAAAAAAGATAAGGTATAACGGTCCCTAATCCGACATCGATATATTATAAGTGCCGCTCGTCTGCGCCAACGTACTCGAAAATCTCTCGGAATGGAGAAAAAAAAAACATTTTCTCCTAGAAATTTGGTGACCGCGTGCGAGAGAGTGCGAGAAGGCGGAGAGAGAGAGAAAAGATGCCTCGGAAGAATGTGAAAGTGGTCTAGCCCGAGGGGCTTCGTCCGGCATTTCGTCAGTTAAGTCGTCGCGCGGCGACATCGAAACTCGACATGCGAGGAACCGGACCGCGCGCTCCCGCGAACCAAACCCAACGCACCGCAAACAAACCTACACCTCGAGTCTCGCTCTCTTTCACATATTCGTCGATATTGCGCGCGCCTCGCCTCGTATCTCTCGCTCCAGCTCCTCGTCTCCCTCTCATGCCCATTAGGCGTGTTTGTTTTTCACAGCCCGACTATGGTATCTCCTGTGTGCATCCATATAATGTATACACCGATTCACTATAGACATATCCGTCCTCGAAAATGTATGTTAACGCGAGACGACAACGTGGACCACACCGAGCTTGAGCATCTTCATCTCGGTGCGCATGTCGTACAGTCATCTTATTAATAATGGATGAAAGGCGCTTCGCTTCGCTCGATTAATTATATGCGCGACCGTTATTGTGTCGCTTTTAATTCCTGCCGCGTTATCGGATAAGCCGCGCTCCAACTATACGCATGATTAACACCTCTGTGAACAATATGCGCTTGATAATAAGATGATTACAATATCCGAATCTATCGATTATCCAATTTAGATTTAGTTAAGGAATATTGTTACACTAGGATAAAGTGTGTGAGATTATATCATCTACCTTTAGTGTCAAAAACGCTTAAAACGGGAATTGAATTAATATATGGTATATAGAAAAAATTTTATCGGTCACATCCGGAATTCCTGCTGATCTATGAATAATTCTCGGAGAACATCATTTCACGTGGCGAGGAAACTTGAAATAGAAATTTTTTTTAACGAATGTCGTAAAAATAAAACGGTTTAATTCATTAATAAATACCGTTCAAAAATAAAATATACTGCTATTAATAATCGTTGCTATATAGTTGAGAATATTTAGCTAAATGACGTTTTCGCATTGTTGTAAATCATTGTATAACGAGCTATGTTGGATGTAATTGAGATTTTTAATTATAATCATAGAATACATAGTAATCATGATGGAACGACGAATATTTTAATTTCTTACTTCTGTTTGCCTGCAGTCAATTTGGGATTAATTTACAAACTCGCGCGAATTTCAAAATACTATCACGTGTGATTCGCGTGAAGGTATACCGATTGTCAACATTTATTTATAGGATATATAAATCCACGGGATTCCGACTGTGTAATAATTTAACGATTAAGGAATGCAAATTTTGTTCGTACAGTCACTTAACGTGATCAAAAACTTAAATATACATTTATAAGCATTTTAAAGGCTGTGTGTGCATGCGCGTGTGTCGTGGCACTGCACAAGCTTGGGTAATCCCCGTAGCAATTCGTCTGGATGCAAGCAAAAAAGACATTTAAACGCTGAAATTGCATAGGCATTTTAGCCATTAGGGAACAATTAGTTTGTTCGACTATTGAAATAAAGCACGTGGAAAATCCAGGTGGTTGGTGTAAAATGCCCAGGGAAAATCCACCTTTAGCAACGGTTCGAGCCACAAAGCCAGCGATTAGACTAAACCGCGCCGACCACAAAGACTAGTATTGAAATTGTAAATTATACGTATGTGAAAATGTATATATATATACATTATGCACGCACAGAGACACTTTTTCCGTGCTAATTCATCAAGTGCTCGTGCCCGCGAGAAAATCCCCCAAGCCTCAAATGAATTATACATTAATATTAATGGCTCTGAACTACTAACACTGAAAAGAAAAAGAACAAAAAACCAGCTGCATTGTTTGTATACCGCAAAAGTAGCAAATCGTGTATACGGTCGCATTGCAATTGCAAAAGCTTGGTAAAGCGAGCGCTCTCCAAGAATATATATATCGCTTGCGCGCGCGTCCCCTGTGCGTAAAGGATATTCTGTATTTGCACAATTTTTTACCGCAGACTTTCCTCGAAGCTTTAAAAATCCAGTATATACCCGCCTCACTTAAGATTTTAATGCCCCAGCAACTCGATCTCTCGTCGAGATATAACCCTTTTGAATATTTACCACCACCCGCGAGATATAACGCAGAGAGAGAGAGAGAGAGAGAGAGAGAGAGAGACAAGGCCAGGGTGTAAAGACCTTAAATGGCACAGCACGCAGCTTCGTCTCGCCTTGAAATCCCAGTGCCGAGTAATAATGAGAAGTTATATTGCAGAGGTGCGCGGAGGCTATATAGCGCGTGATTTCAAAAAGAAAAAGCTGCGCGCGGTAACCCAAACGCTTATATTGTCCAAAAGGAGCTGAGCGACCAGCGAATATATGTATAAGGGGGAAAGGGATATAAGAATCGAAACAAAGAGTCGTGCAAAAAAAAAGAAAAAAAAAACAAGAAAGAAGAAAGAAGAAAAAAAAAACAGAACGGCAGGATCGTAAGAGGTGCCCCGTAGGCAAAAACGACGACGATCGCGAGAGGCAGTCGTCCTTGGAAGAGGAGGGGTACGCGGGGGGGAAATGATCGCCATCGAGTTGTTCGAACACATATACGTGTACCTGTATATACATATATATATATACACGTGTATCGTTAAGTCGCGGCCAGGTGCGCGCGAACCGGTGGTAAGAAGAGTCTCAGCGCACAAGTCCAAAGAAGTACGCGCGCATAGCGAACTTTCGCAACGATCGCGTGCCTAGTGGATGTCGCTTATTCTGTCGCAACTGTCGCAAAAGAATCTGGGAGAGAGAACTCGAGAGAGAGAGTCCAAGAGTACACACTCACAGCATCGACGTGCTCACCTCGAACATCTCGCGTTCTACGCACACTCTCATTATATGTATATATATATACACGTTTTCCCTTTATCCTTCGATACCGATCAGACTTAGCGTCCGCGTGCGCGAGTCGTGCAGCGCATCCTATATCTTTAGTTCCGCTCCTCTGGGGACGCATAGGCTGTACATCCGTCCGCGCGTCACCTTTAAGCAAGTGCGGCTCTGCGTGATGTATATCTTTGAACGTATACCTTAAACCGGCAATTATTTTACAAACCGCGTATACGATCATTATTGCCAATTAACCTACACACGTCGTCATTTGAATAACTTTACAAGCTGTTAGTTATTAGACACGCACACAGTGGGATTTGGATATCAGTCCGAATGACCATATATATAATGCGCTAGGGATGCAACGCGGCTCTGTCATCGCGAGGATTCAGTCGGTGTGCAGGAGCGGACTGCCGAGTGAAAACAACCGCGGATGTTGTATCGAACTGGCTCGGAATACGAAGTGCGCAAATACAGGCCTAGGAAAACATTTTAGCCCGTCTCCAAAGAAATGGACAAAGTGTGTGACCTATATGTGGAGTTACGGACAGAAAGCATATAAGTAGAGATGTGCAGCGACAGCAATAGCGCGCCACCTCCCGATCTCCCGAAGTCATGATTCCGCCCACATGCGCGCGCGCGTCAATTGAGGCGCTAACGGCCATTAACACACGCGTGGAGGATGTGATTTATTTTCATGCAACACATAAAATGTCAATGTGTTTATAGTCGCAATACATATTGTACAAGTGTCGTCCTATTTTTCAGTTGGTGCACGGAAAAAAATCGCAAGCAGAGTTTCATCAACCTTCAAGCAAAATTTACCGAATAGCTTGAGCTGAACTCATCAAGCAAGATGTGATTGACGATTATGGAACATCTACAGAACTAGTTCGGTAAATTTTGCTTGAGCAATCGAGTAAAAGAAGTTAGGTATACTTTACCTAGCCAATCAAGTAATTATTGCTCGCGCGCGTGCATTTTCTGTCGCTTGCCGCTGTAGTTGTTTACACCGTGTGATATGTACATATAGCAACCGACAAGCGTATTTAATACACAGGGTGTACGAATTCGGAAAATATTGAATATAAAATTAGGACTTATAAATTAAATAACTTGAAAAGTTAATGTTTACATTTTAGTAAAAGATTGGAAGACGGCAAAGTAATCTTTGCTTGATTATTGAGGCACTTTGTATTTGACTGTTATTTCAGTACGTATTACTGAATATTTTCAGTAACATTTGCCCAATAACTTCAATAAATTTTGCTTAATTCCTGCTCCAGAGTAATCTGCCGAGCTAAATTAAGTAGTGTTTGCTTGCGATTTTTTTCCGTGTAAATACAACCTTAAGCAGAAGAAGAGGCGCAGAAAGATTGTAAAATATTATATATGTGTCAATGCTGAATAATCAGCAGCTGCAGGACATGATTTACAACCAACTATAACTGTTCTCTTTTGGTACTCAAATTGGCTTTTTAATTATTGTCCGCGAGTAATGCAAGTGGCACAATTTTTTTTATACATGCAGCGATCCGAAATTGTTACAGGAAAGTCGAAGGCGTGCATCTGACAGACGCCTTGGCACTTTTGTATGTATACAGAGAGCAATTGAGGCATATTCCATTTTTGTTTATTCCAGTGCCTTATATATACTATTAGCGAAAGCTGCTTGTTATACCGGGGATTATAAAGAAAGAAGTAAAAAAAAAAGAGGAACAGTTCAGCTACTGGACTGTACATGATTCGAGTAGAAGGATTTCGCTGAAAATGACAGTTAAAAGCGAGGAAAAACTAGCCTAGGTGTTATATATACGTGGAATGGTGGGACGGTCGCGATAACGGTGCGAATCGGATGGCCAAATGTGCGTAAGAGGAGAAAGTGAGAAGTTGCATTCTCGGACGTATATAGAGAGGGAATCCGGTGTCGATGTGGATTGTAGAAATCACACCGACATCCAGATGGGACCGATTCGTTGTATAAACATTTCTGACCGTGGATATTTTAATAAGCCTCGCCGCCGTTGCCGTATATAAATATACTAAGTGCAGACCGTTTAATGAATGAACCGCCGCTGAAACTCCCGTGGCTTACTTTTTCCCATCCTCGATCGACGATGTAGTCTCAATTATGCCTTCGTCTATATTAGGTACACACGAGTGCATATTATATGTGTGCTTAACGTAACCGCAGCTGTGAGAGAGATTAAATATTGAAAATATAATTAAATTTGAATTACTCGCGTCGGCTGCATTAATCATCGGGATCATTATGTAGCAGAGTCTCATTATGGCATAATGATCTTAAGTGCATAATGAAAGCGAATCACTTATATGTTACAGGCTATATATTCGATGTACCACTTTTACACGCACAAGTATATACAATCTTGATTTAGTAAAAAAGAATAAGGTCTTATTATTGCAAAATGAATAGTTTGCATATAATTTAACGAAACAAAAAAAAAAGGTACGCGACGAGAGAAATATCCGAACGATTCTGCCAGACACTCGCCGGAGGGATAAGCAAACCATTCAGTAATATCCTGGTGAAGAAAGATATACATATATTTGTAATTCTGTGGAATGGCCGTCTGTCACCCAATTACACACCTCACACACACAGAGAGAGAGAGAGAGAGAGACACAGACACGCGCGCGCGTACACTCATCCTGCGGCGATGACTTTGCAAAGTCGGCGTCGTGCGAAACGATATCTTGATATTCCGCAAAGCATCGAGAGGGAGAAAGAGAGAGACGGGCATCCGCTCACTCGGCACGCAACAATTGCAGGTCAGAGGATGAGAGTGTGAGATTCTCGGACGTTCCGAGATGCCTGCGCCACACCTCGAGCCAACACCCTATATATAATATACA
>UELU01144917.1:38694-63555 GCA_900490025.1 Megastigmus dorsalis
CATAATTAAATTTTAAGAGGGTTTAAATGAAAAAAAATTATGCGCATTTAAAGAAAATTTTTTTAAATACACATTTTCGTGGATAATGGTACAAACAATAAAAACTTAGAAGCAGTGAACTTAGAACATAAAAAAATGAAAATTCAATGTTTTAGAAATTAGTAATAATTGTACGTTTACTATACAAACACAGATTTATTAAATTTTAAATGCGGTATTTGCTTTCATCGCTAGAAATTTTATAATCTCGCACACTTTCTACATACGTGAATGTTTTGATTCGAATAGAGTAGCCGAGATACAGTAAACTAACCAAGTAAGTATATCCACTCGATATAACTAATGTTGAGATAATCTAACTACTAGACTTGTAACAGTAGAAGCAAATCGGTTGCATGGAAGAATAATGTGATTAGCGATTTATATAAACAAGCATTTATTATGAAAGAAGAAATATTAAAAATATAAAAAGCTTAGTAATTTCAAATCAAAAACTTCTTACGACTCTTTAAATTCGAAAATAAGAAATATTTTTCTCAATCAATATAGACGAGTCTCTTATTACATATTTACGTGGTGACAGCGTCTTTTTTCTCTGTACAAAAAAATGCACATGTTAAGCGAGAATCTGTTATTTATGACCGAGCTAAGTAAAAAAAATAGCAAAATCACATTGTCCAAAGGTACACATTTAATATTTTTACAACCTCAAACAGACACATTGAGAGTTTTTCACGAGTGCAAGCCTAACATACCTATTATCGCACTTTTTCAAATGGTTTCAAAAGATGAGTTAACAAATTTAAAGCCTGTTATTTAAACAAAATAACATGCCACGTAATTGTTCACTCATTAAAAGATGATAAATGTTCATACACTAATGCATTGTGGCTATTTAGATAGAGGTTTGCCTAATGATAATTCTTTACCATATTAACTGTTTATAAAATCTAAATAGCTTTTGCTTGCAAAAAAGAACATTTATTTTTTCGTTTGTCATACTGTGAAATGACTAATTGTAAATGAACTACTTAAGCGCTTTTGTCCCAAACAAACCAGTACACAAATGTTCTATTTATATTTTAAATTGGTAAGTAATTTTTATCAAAATTATGACAAGGTTTCAGTAAAACATTGTGTTCGAGGCACGGTACGGAAAGGCATTCGTACAATTCCAGAGAAGAGTAAGGACAAGACTCGTTCTTTGTCACTACCGTCCTTGTATGCTACTGTTCTTGGAATATAATATGTTTTATAGGTGCATAAAAACAAATTAAAACGATCATTAACTCATCCCTACTATTTCTTTATCTTAAATCAGATGTGAAACAAAGAGACTGATATATTTTGTTCGCATGTTATCGTACACATGTATAGCAAATTTTTCTCGTAAATCGGTCGTGTAGTATGCACATAATTTCAATTAATTTCCTTTAGTTTGATTAAGCGAAAATATTAAATATATATCTAACTGCATGCTTAACAGAATTTTCTTAACAAAAGAAGCTAAAGAAAGAACATGGAAATTCTTTAATCCCAATTAAGATTACTCGGATAATCGTTTTGTCGTTTCATATCTATGACCTTAAATTCATGGTTAACCTCAATTATAAACTTTTGTTCTGTAAGGTTAGTAACTTGTTTCAAAGAAGCATGATCAAATAGACACTTTAAAATACTTGAAGATTATGAAATGTATAATTATACACTTTAACTAGACAACAGTGGTAGTTATCGTCACATTTACAAAAAAATTCTTACACTATGTGTAAAAAAAAAGTGTATAATCATTGCTATGGAATAAATTGTAGTCTTCAAAGAAATGCTAAATACCTCTCCACAGGTGAAAAATATGTGTCATGAAGCATTTGACAAATTTATGTCAGCTAGTGAATACTTTTACCTAATATTACTTTTACATTCTTGAATCCATTGGATTTCCACAACTGGTAAATTTGAATGTTAAATGTGCTTTTCCCGTAGTACATAAAATTCTCAGAAGCAAAGAGTGACACTCGCGTATAACGACTACAAAAATATTATTTGCTAACCATTAGCTAATATTTAATTCCACCTATTCGAGCTGGCAATGACAATGAGGATCTTTCCGTAGAAATGTTTTAGCATTATCCACGAGCAAACATGACCTTAAATTCTCCGAAACATTTTCATTTTCTTATCGTTAAGAACAAGATGTATCTTAGTTACTGCAGTTCCTTAAAGAACGCCAGACAACAATAACAGGATACCATTGAAGTTAACATTTTGCCGTAAGCTATATATCACGCAACCATGTTTACCACCAACTACATTTTCATTTTGAGAAATTTTGACTGTTTGATCGTAGCGTTATATATTATTCTCGAGAAAACGAGTCAATTGGCACAACAGGTAGGAGAATAATAGCTGCGATACATCAAAAGAGAATCGTAAAATTCCATAACAGCCTGCAGAATGCACTCTAACACAGAGAGAGAGAGATAGAGAGATAGAGAGAGAGAGAGAGAGCTGGCAAGACAATTGCAGCGTAAGAAAAGCCAGGCTCAACTCCCCTTGCGCACAAAGCCACTTCAAATATATAATATATCTTATATGTATTCATAAAAGCATGTTTTTCCACCTCTAGAAAATTATGCGCGTGTCAGTGGTGAACTTTGACGAAGCAAAGAAATGCAAAAGTATAAAGTATCTCGTGGATCTGTAAGGTGCACAGAGCTTCATTGTCGGCGACGTGTGCGACGCAGAAAACAAAGGACGAATAAAGCCGAGGTACCGAGATATCGACCTTTCCCTGCCATACATATACACAGTGAACAAAGGGTGCACGAGATGTCGCGCGCGCGCACGGACAAAAAAGCTGATGCCACCGTTGCGGCGGCTGCTGCTGCATACGCGTCTGACGGATCGCGGACGTAGCTACTGAAAAAGCGATCGGTGCGCGCGCGAGGCTGGCACCGCTATGCACACGGGGACTCCCCGCATAGTCACGCGGTCGCAGCTCGTATAATATATATATGTACAGTCGTCCTTGGCCGAAACGCCTAAAAATTCGCTTCCTTATATCCCTCGCGCGCACGCGCCGTCGACTCTCTCTCTCTCTCTCTCTCTCTCGAGAACGGAATCTCCGGAGTGGGGCAGAAGCACTGCAGGACCTTCGACCGTGTGCTCGGCGCGCTCCCGAATACGCTGATGATCTCTGCAAGCGGCGACAACGCACATCGCGTGCCAGACTTTCTCGACGTCCAAAACGAGCGCGTACATATATATATACATACTGCCCAATGTCTATGGCTTACTTTACGCGGCGCGACGATGGTTGTACAGTAGTAGAAACCAAGTCTTGAGCCACACGCGGAAGAGAGGCGCTTCTCTCTCGGTGTTATATACGACTGACACTCGTTCGATTTTCCATTTTAAGGCTCCTGCGCTTTACTCACTGCGTTTCAGCATGCTCGTATTGGCGCTGAAAGCCTTGTCGAGTTTGACGCTTTTCCTGGCGATACTTATCCTTACTTGCCGGCGACTTCATTATTAGATAACTACTCGTTTTTATCAGCTTCCTTACCGCTGCGCAACGT
This sequence comes from Megastigmus dorsalis, assembly GCA_900490025.1. Taxonomy (NCBI): domain Eukaryota; kingdom Metazoa; phylum Arthropoda; class Insecta; order Hymenoptera; family Megastigmidae; genus Megastigmus; species Megastigmus dorsalis. The sequence goes on from UELU01144917.1 coordinate 42,273, forward strand.
TTAGGCCGTGTCTACGCGATCTTTATCAAAGATATATATTTTTTTCTATCTAATTCTTGTACGTAAGGCACAAAAATAACAATCTGCATTACAAGTATATATACGCCGTGTATTATGACCCGCGATGTGTAAACACGATGCTTTACAAACGGTATACATTGCAGCGTATGATAGACTTGTATAAAGCGAGCTCAGCTCAGTAAATCAACGCTTAACAGATCCTTATGAGAAAAAGCTATATAATCTATAATTTGTAATATTGTCAAGTGTATATAGACACTTGAGAGATAAAGCTGATGAGAAAAAAATCCGAGTGGCTACTGCTCGAACACACAAGCACATCTTCCTTCGAGAGACATTTTTTTTGTAGATTTAAATAACGGTTAAATCATTCACGAGAGGAAAAAAAAAGTCCATTCACAATTCAACTGACTCTTATACGAACTCTTACGAATGCAAATGTAACTCGTGCTTTTGCCGCTCAGAGATGTAAGCACGATTAGTCACTGGGTGCACATGAATAGACAAGTATGAATTGCAGACGTTGTCATTGAGATCTAAATATTTAGCAACGCGAAGTATACAAAGTTTTAGCCAAAATGATGTTAAGTATGCCATTAATAAAGAGTTGATTAAAAATGCCCATTATTCCGGGAGAAAACAAGGCAAAGAAGATTAAAATTTGAATTTAAAAGTGACAAGACTTTGTCCGTACAAAAATTCACGGCCTTTTTCTCTCTCTCTTCTCTCTTCCTTTCCAAAAGAGGCGCGGTTAGCAAAAGAATGGTAAAAATCCACTCGAGGAGGTAAAAATTTTGAAAGTCGTAGTCGCTCCAAGGACTGCTATAGCATTGAAAATATCCGCTGAAAATTTGCACAGCCAAGAACAGCAGCAACAGCAGCAGCAGCAAGACAAATTACTCCGCTAAAAGACAATAAAAACTATTGGCCGCCGCCGACTTGCTCAATCTGTCAAAGATCCATCAAAAAGTTCGAGCCGGCCATTTGCATAGTCGCGGTTGCGACACCTGTTTCTTTTTTTTTCTTTCCTCGCCGTGGGCCCGCACAACTCGTGCAGGTAACGCTCCGTTAAACACCAAACGAGCCCGCGAGCGCTTATCTTATATTACATTCACAGACGGGAAATCTCGGATGCGCTCGTGGCAAGAAACGAATTCTCCCATAATTATATACATACGATATGCGCCGCGCCCTGGTAAGGGCAAAGAGGAGACGATGAGAGGATCGGTGTCGCAATCGGTGCGGCCTGCGCGTATATCCTTATTTGTATTCGGTGCGGACGCGCGGAAGACGAGACGAAGCGCACGCGCGTCTATACGCACTGACGTTCTCAAGGCCGCGTCGGTCGTATGGTGTCACATGTAAGTGATGAGCGAGGTGCGCTTTGAATTTTTCTCTCTCTCTCTCTCTCTCTCTCTCTCTAGACGCGCGCAGGTATAGGCCTTACCTATAAGCCGCCACAATGCCGCCGAGTGTATATATATATATATATTCGTTTGCTCTGCGTTGTGAGCGATCTTTGGTATCGGGTGAGAGCTCGTTGGTATTCATCGCGGGTAACTGTTAAACTTGGACTCTGGACAGCGCTGCGGCTTTTCGGACGCGACTTGGGAATCCCGCTGATGGAGGGGATTTCTCGAACACTGTGTGAACTTCAACTCTTTCGTTTTATATATAGTTGATTTTGGCCGATTGTAGGATTAACAAAGAAATCTATATGCCTATAGTTGGTGTTTTAAAGAGAAATATTTTAAATTGTTCAATTCTCAGTGATTCACGCGTACTTTTCTACACATGAGGCGTTAGATTTTTGAACGTATGTATAACAGGAAGATCATTTTACCAACCAAATTTAAATGAACTTGTTAGGTAAATTAACAAAATGTATTTAAGAATAAAAATTTCAGGATTTGCAACAGTGAAAATTAATATATGTTATTCAACGTTAAAAGCCAATTAAAATCGAAGGTAAACTTCCAATGTAGACGGGGCAGAAACCTTTTTATTACCTACAGATTTGTTGCATCCAAATTTATAATATTTTATGGTTATCCTTATTCTTATATACAGAGAACATATAAATTATTAATGTAAATTACTTTGCAAAGAATAAATATTTAATTAATTCTTAAAATATTCATTTACAGACAGTAATATGTGTACAACAACAAATATCAACAGATAGTAATTTAGGTTAAGAATTGTGAAATTTTTTTCTCAGGCATTAACTATTGCGATACAACGATTTTCATTCCCTTATAATTAATGGCGCATTAACGACTTCGATAAATCAATCTCTAGAAATACACATGAAATGCAAAATCTCAAGCTGAAAAGAAAAATAAAGTCTTATCCTTTCTACCTCGCTATTCCATAATCCACAATTCCAGTAAAACGCTCAAAGAGGCAATCTAAGCGCTACAGCTTCATTCTATACAATCACTTCGTATTTCAAAATTGACCATACGTCAAGTAATATTCAAGCTGATATACCGTTCATCTGAAAAGTCTGTTGATTTTCTTTTTTATCATAGTTTTTATTTATTCAGTGGAGAATCGTGTCACCACAGGGATTCATCAGCTGTAACCGCTGGTTAAGCTTGATTACATAGTCATCGTTTAAGAGAAGAAAATTCTAAATAATTGTAACCCAATGTCTCCGCCGAGTAAATGTATCTTCTGCGCGAAGTAAACAGTTCATCCGTGTCGGTTCTCAGCGCAAACATTCATGCGAATTGCGTAATGGAATTACAGATCGGCAGCTAAGTATGGTCAACGACCGAGACCACTCAAAAACCACTTGGATATCGATAAAATAGCAACAGGAAATTTTTTTTTTTTTTAGTCATTTTAAGAAAATATTTAGATTGTTGAATATATTAAATTCGTAGAACCGGGTGACCAGTCTTTCCGCACGTGGGCAAAGAAAAATCGGTTTATTGGCGGTCAAAGTCCTTCGCGGTGTGCAGGCACGTGTTTAATTAACTCCTGGAATATAATTCTGTATTTCCTCCCTAACAACTTGCGAGTATTTTATTACCTTATTTACGAGATTGATGAATGAAGAATTTTACATTCCAATGGATTTCCGTTCAATGTGCCGCGTAAAAGAGAAATATAGAATAGCATTTACTACCTCACTGGCTATGTATTGATGGAGATGGACATATTGAAAAGAAATAATTTGCGTTTGAGGTATATTGCTACACATGCCACTAATAAGGAAAAAATATATTGTCTTACACGAGACACGAAACGAGTTTATACTAGAATCTTTAATGACCTTTCCTACGTAAATGTAATAAACATTTTATCGATAAGATAATGTTTATCAATGTTGGAAAATGAAATGCGAGAATCGAGCAATGGATTAAATATTAGTTGCAAATCGCATGCAAGCACTAGAACAAACTAACCACTACAGCATCTATTGATAACATTGCTACACTCGTAATGAACAAATAAATGAAATTTCACTGTCATTAATGATAGCACTTTTCATTAGGTGTAGACACATACACGATCTTGAGGAATACAGATTTCGCAAAGGATATATATGCCATGCAAAAGTATCGAGACATTGAACGCGATAGAAAATAATAACAAGGTTACAGTTGGAGAACTATTGCAAAATTCATGTTGATTGCTGCTGGCGTGTCGCAATGGCTGCATTAAGTAATGGGCGGTTAATCGATCGATAATCGATCGGAATTTCATCGTGGGCTTTTACAAGTTGGGGTTTCCATTAGGCAAAGCCACGCGCGCGCGCGTTTTCCACTGCGTATCCCCGGGATAATTATTGCTCCGCGAGCTCCAACGCTCGAATTCCATCATTTTTCCCGTGTTAAAGCTGTGAAATCTAGTGCGCTCGCGGTTATTCCTAATGAAAGGAAATTTCAAATCGCATTAATGTAACCGAATGGGACGTATATTACGCCAGTGAGTTATTGCTGCTCTATCACAGACGAATAAGCAGAAAACCACAAAACCGTGTATAGAATTCAATCGGTATATAAATAGTCGGTAAACACGATCTTCTTAAATGGCTAAAGTAAATTCCTCTTATGAAACACATTGAAATATCAAATACTTGTGAATGTTTAATCGCTCGAAATTCAGTCTGTGTAAAACTCAAATCGCTGTTGTGAAATTGCAGTGAAAAAAGCAGTGTTACACATACACTGATTATTGAGCTATTGCACAGACTTGCCACTGTTTCAAATTTAGAGAGCGAAGAAAAAAAAAAAGAAAAAAAAGAATTCATTTCAATTAACTCGAATTTTTCCATTTCTATTACGCTTCTCTGCACCTTTTGCAACAAGCGAAACTCTAAGTTTGTCATTAAAAAAGTACATATACACGCTTTTTTCAGGAACCAACGATATCGAAGAGAATATAGATCGTCCCCCCCCCCCTCTCTGATTCGGCACATTTTGTTTTCGTCCGCAACTTCGAGCACCTTGCCATGCGCGCTGAAAATATAATACCGCTCGCGAGCCGTGAATCCAGGCGTGCACGGGAGGGAGCGAGAGCGAACGCAGGCCGCGCGATTTCTCTCCCGGAGACGATCAATTTATCGAGTTAACGTGCGAAACGCTGAAAGGAGTCGTCGCGGTCGCGCAAGGCTCTTAAAAGCGGCGCGAAGCGATAATTACGCGATTGAGTAAGAGAGGAGATTCACACTTAAATGTGGCGAGAGCTTCGTCAAAGAGAGCGAAGGCCGTTCTTTTAGTGAGCTCGAGAGCCTGAAACAGCGCGCACCGAGTAGTGTAGCAGTATATATAAGACAGCGCGAAGAGAGCTATACACCAGGCGCGTTTTGTTTAAACAATAATTGCCGCTGGAACTTGGCCTCGAACGTAATATAGATGCTCAAACAAATTACAAGGACTCGGACAAGCGCCGCAGCCGTTACATACCTATATACGTTTTCGATCCTCCGCCGCGCTTCGCTTCGACACCGTTCTCTGTATACATTATGGGAACAGCCACTAGCGAGCGCGCGTTCCTTATTAGCCGCTTAGGATCTGCCTCAACAGATTGCGATCGGTACAGATCCATTGTGGAGCAGGTGCGCGGTGCACCGAGGAGCCTCGGGAAACCTCTATATATATATATATATACAAGCTATTCGTGTGCCAGAGTGGAATATGTATAGCTGCGCGCTGCTCTTCCTTCGATGCTTATGGCCGAGCGCGAGCCGATGACGAAGGAGAAAAATATAAGGAATTCGCTAATTTGGCATCATTATGCCGGCGGCGCTACTGATGCTGCTGCTGCTGCTGCTGGCTGTACTTGCCCCGCAGAGCCAACGGGGAGAGGTGAATTGTAATTATGAAAAATCGAAATTTCACCTCGCGAAAGTTTTCACGGTTACGGCAATATTGCGCTCGAGCGAGATAAAAACGAAAGTATGCAATTATTTGCACAATAATTCCAGGCCATCTTGGGTTCGGTCTTTTTTTTTTATCCCCACCGCCCCGCGCACTTATCCCTGTGTATATATTATGTGCGCAGTAGGGTACACGAGTATGATGTACACTGTGCGAGTGTCGCGTCGCTTAATTAGTCCTCGATCCACGCGTATAATACCGCGAAATTGTGTCTAAAATGCAAATCGACACGTAATATAATGTTCAGTTGTATTTATATTTACACACACGATGCTCATATATATATATATATATATATAGCTGCTGGAATTTCAAAGAGTTAACGAACCTTCGGCTTCGTCATCGTCGGTCTATTCGTTTTCATTCGCCGCGTACACAGTTTTATGGATTTTTTGCGATCAATCACGTATTTAAATGTATACGTGTAAATCAACGCCAGTGTGTGTGTGTGTGTGTGTGTGTGTGAGTTTTTAAATAAAATTATAAGGCGATATAGGACAGAAAAGAAAGAGTTGATTTCTCTCTCGCCCGGGGAGCTTTAATGCCTCGAAGAAAGTTGCCCGCTTCCTCGGCTCGGCTCGGCTCGCTCGGCTCGCTCGCTTACTTACTTGCGCGTGTGCTCGCGAGCAGATGAGAAATTTCAAAAATCGACTCGCTGACCGCCGCGACGCGCACCATCGAAATCTATAGATATATATATGGTACACACATATATGTTTGGCCCCTTTTTCGCTAATGTATACGACACACAGGACTTCTACGTTTCTTTGCATCGTGTGCAGGCGAATCTAAAATTGTACACGGAGTGTAACGATGATGGGTCGGTGGAGAGGAGTTTGAGAGCGCATCCACTTGGCGCGCAGCTGCGGCATTTACTTCGATGGAACTGCTAACGATGGGCGCAAATAAAAAGATTGTCGCGCTACCGGGCCGAGAGACAATGACATTCGATGTAAAACGTTATATATATATACGCGAAAGGTCCGCGCCACACTCTTTTTTTATCCCATCTCTCTCTCTATTATAATAGCTCGCGCAGTTCACTGACCTCTCGTTAAAAGTGCGATCGCCGACTCGCGCACGAGCGCCAGATCATAATTATACGAGCGATAAATTTTCTATCCCCTCGCTTAATATCGATAAATTTTATATATATATATATTAATATTTCTTTTCTAAGCATCGAGGCGACTCTATTAAGATTTCCTTGGCTGTTCGGCCAGGTAGGCGAGACGATCCTTTGTGCGCGCACGACGAGCAACGGCTATATACTCGAACGTGCGCGGCGCGTAAAATGGCATAAACAACGCATGGGCGCGCGCGCGCGCGATAGAGCTGACCTTAAATCGGACATTGATGTTGTATTAACAATACTGTTGTTCGGCCACTGATTGTAAGCGCGGACGTTTAACAATCATCTTGGACGTTTACTACATCGGCGGAATACATAAACGTGAATTATATGCGCGGCGTCGCATTATCGACGAGAGCCGCTGCGCTCGGCGGCGCGAAATTCACTATAGCGCGCGCTCGCCAAACCGTTGAGTGAATGAAGAGCTAATTTAATACACCACGTTGCCAACGAAACCATATAGAAATCTTATATATACGTATACGTGCTGTGCTCGAGCTTTTTAAAAAAAAGAAAAGCGCCAAACACCGCAAGCGAGGTCTGTCCGCAGAAATGCACTGCGACCGCGATTGTATATTTCATAAATTTTCAAATTCCATAAACCACGAACAGGGGCTACATACTCGATGGGGCTCACCATTTGCTCAATGCTTACTTAGATGCGTAACGAGAGAGAGAGAGAGAGAGAACAAAGTAAAAACCTGTCCCGTAACGTGACATCGTGTATATTAAACAGCTAGAGAGAGAGAGAGAGAGAGAGAGAGGGAAAAATATATAATACCGCAATGCAAGCATTTTTCCTTGACACACTCTAAAAGCCGTCACTAAATCGTCAGTATATTTTACCGATTTAAAAAGCTGTCAGCGATAGATGATGCGACTGTTGCGTCTTGCTCGTATACATACTCATATACACCTTAAGGGCTCTCAGCGTGCATCTTTACAGCTTTCAATTAAGTTTTCCTCGGAGACTCGACTCTGCATTAGAATTTCAATTAAGTATTATAAGCCTGAATAATAAATAATCTTTCTTAGGAAACTAGTTTCGCTATCTTAATATAACGTTATAGGTATCTGAGTTTACAGTCGTGATTATTTATATATTTATATATCGTCGGCCCCGTATGAAAATGTGACATCTCAGAATCGCATTCAAGAAAGGTGATGTCTCAGAATATATCTGGTTCAAGAAAACTAATCTCTCGCGGTGTTTTTTTTTTTTTTTTTAATTTTATTTAAAATGAGCGTTCACCGAGATAACGCCTTTCGACAACGCGATTCTGAGATGTCGCCTTTTTGTACACGGAATCGTACGGACGAAATATATTATTGATATTAGCTTTATAATTTGAATAACGATTGGTGAAATATATATATGTACACGTAAAAGTTCTAAGAAATGTTTTCTAACTACTCGCGAAGCAATTACTAATAGTTTGGAATATTTAATTGTCGAAGAAATAAGGTGATTGAATTATATGTGGTTGCCGCGTACAAAAACGCAAAGCATATGATTTATAGCCAGATATACATCTGCTCGCGTAATAAGAATATTAATGCTCGACCCATATGACACGCGATACACACGCGAAACTTTTCAGATCGGTATTCTTTTACTTTAATATTCTCGTATTGCTGTATAAGTGAAAGCGACCGTGTGGCTCTCCATTGCTATTGTGGGAAATCGACCAAATGTTCCTTCGAACCATTTTTCAAACGAAGCTTTTACCGCTCATCAGTAGCTTTTCTTTTCCAATTACGAAATGTATAATATTTCTACAGCGCTGCCATTAAGACAAAACGATGCTCGAACTATTAGTAAATGCGCCCAGGAATTTCCATGGAAAATCGATAATATGTATATCATGAGTCATCCGCGCGAGATAAGATTCCTCATTACGGGCACATTTAAAAGAAACCTTGAGACCCAATAGTTTCGCAACGGAATCTCGGGCTTTCATCGTCATGAAAACACGATTATATAGCCGAGCGAGGAATAGACTGTAAACATCCAAGTCGAGGTGCACTCGGTCGTAAAAAAAAAAAAGAAAAAATTGTCTTCCCTTAATCGACGAGGCGAGACAAATGCCGCCACTGCACAGATAACCGAAGGAAAATACGGCGTTTCACGTTGTCGATCGCATAGGATACACAGCAGAAAACAAAAAGCGCAAATACGCAGCGTCTTGATTCGATTTGGCGTCGTGTATAACCCCTTAAAATTGAGTCTCCGATTATAAGGCGCGCCAGGCGTTATGAAATTTAATGGACGCGTGCGCGCGTTCGATTTTATGCAAATAGAAGTCTAATACGACTGACGCGCGTATAAGAGAGAGATAAAGAGAGAGAGAGAGGGAGAAACCCCCGCGGCCAATCTGTTGCGTTAATAATTGCATTGTTAAAGTATTCATGCGCATTCCCGTGCGTACACTCACTCTCTCGTATACGCCATTCAAACCAGATAAGAGAGAGAGAGACTCGAATGTCCAACGTGTCCACACGCGCGTCCGCTATATACGCTCGCAGCTCTCTTCCATTTATTTTACGTTAGCTCTAATACGCGGGGCCCTCCTGGAATTTTAGCACATCTTCGCTTGCTCAACTTTTTTTTTTTATTTTTCTCCTCTTTACTCACTTTTTTTTTATCATTTAGCGGAGCTTGTACGCAGAACGGCTCGCCACTAATATACCGTCCAGACACACATTTTCGCACATCGCCACCTGTTAAACGGAAAGTCTCACTCTCGTGTATACGCGCGCAGTGTTCCTCGATTTCTTTTTATAGTGCCACTTCATCTGCAGTTCGTGGTATTAACGATTTTCGCTGTATATATATATAAAACTGTGTATAAAAAAAATGAAAAGGACGATGAGTTTGCGACTTACGATTCTTTCGATTTCAATTGTATATAGGAGGTTAAACGAGACACTGAGACGCAGATGTATGTACTAATTGCAACAGTGTAAATATTTATAAGCTTTATAATGCGAGAAAATATAAAGGAACTCGAGTTTGAATGTAATCTAGACGGCCAACTGCGCTGTAATTAGGACAATGGTTATCGAAGTATACATCTTTCTTCATTAATATATATATATGTATATAGTTATAAAGTTGTGGAAGGAGTAAAAAGTTTAGTTTCTTTTTGTTTCCTCTCTTCGGTTACCTTGCACTTATTTCCTACATCAAACTGAAACGTCAGAGCTTCACTTTTGTATATAATCCGATAGAATATATACAGATTGATTATATAATTGCCATTGACAATTATAATTAATAAACGAGTAATAAAAGTTCATTGACATTATAAATTACCCGTCGTTAAATGATATAAATCTGATTGTAATTATCGTATAACCCTTCCGTCACGTTTGCCTTAAGAGGCTGTAATACGATTAACAAGTATATATCCTTTTCATCAATTAATATTTTAAATAAAAACACTACGTCAGCCGTTGAAATTAAATGCATATTCATGAGCCTTATTATAAAAGCTAATAGTTAGCCAAATGAATATGCACAGACATGCACACACTTATAAAATATAGATTAATTGCACTTTGTGCCTCCGAACGCTATAGACAACTAACTTCGATCAATAAAGTACAATGTTATAAAAGCTTGCATTATGTAGTTTTCACGTTATAGATACCCAAAGAACCATTTTTTTTTACTTTAACAATGTGTTGTATACATATCATTCGCTGTATCTATATACTGATCCCTTGGAATCGACACCCGTCCCGAAATTCCATTATTAACAGACGAGAAATTTTATCATACTACGCAAGAATGCGCAAACGGTTGCACCTTTCACGTGGTCCTCGAGTGCAGCAAACGAAAATAAACCCAGAGAACATCTAATGTCTCTCACTGCCAAAATTAGTTTTATATCTCGTGCACGTGTCGCGTATAGATCCACGAGTGAGGCAACGTCAATGTACAAATAAAGCCGTAAATACATTCATTTTTACTTTGTTTCGTCGCATAACGCGCTCGCGCAAGAAGAAAAAAACCAGCGGATTTTCCTTGCACGAACCGCGCGGGAGCGGTCCTTGAAAAAGAACAAAACGAACGATGACATACTTTAATTTTTCGCCCAGTGCGTGTGTTACGGAGCACGTAAAGACAACTCTCTGTCCATTCTCGCGGTGCGCAGCGAGCGGCAGAAGAAAGGAGAGAAAAAAAAATACATAATCGCAAGCGCACCACGCCGTTCCACATTCACCCTGAAGGGATATATATTATGTACCGACGCAGCGAGAGAGTGAGCAAATTTGTCCGCGATGCAGATCGCTTGGTACACACACACACACACGCGCGCACACACGAGTTACGAAGCAGCCGCCGGTATTTATATTATTACGCGCATGTGTGTATATACATATAATGAGCGAGAGAGGCGGGAAAAATAAATTGGAGAAGTGGAGACTTTGCGAAAGTGGCTTCGTCGGTCGCGCGGCGGATTTTGAAATCTCGCCTTCAGGAAGTAGCCTCGCCCACTTACTGCTCGACACGGAGAGAGAGAGAGAGAGAGAGAGAGAGAGAGAGAGAGAGAGAGAGAAACTCCCCTTCTATAGATTATTAAGCGTCGGACCCGATATATACGCGCAACGTATGTATAGACTCGCTAATCGATGTATATTCGCTAGTCGCTTTGACGTTACGTCAGTCCTTCATGTAAATGACGCCTCGCGTTTCGGCGCGTCAAAAGAGATTTTACCCAAAAAGTCGAGACGCGCGCCTTGCGAGAGAGTTCGAGAAATATATTGTAGGCTCGTTTTGAGCCGCTCGAGAGAAACGCAGGGGGGGGGGGGGCAAAAAAAAGTGGGACTCGAGCGATCGGCACGTGCGGACTTTTCTTTTAGCGCGTCGATCATTTAAGAATTTCCCGCGAACTTGCCGTATACGTTTTTGCGAGTTCCTTTTATCATTATATACGCAAGGCATCCGACTCGTGTACATGTCTGGTGCGTGCTTATTAGGATTCCCAACGACGTTCCAGCCCGTAATGTGTCGCGGCGACTATACGACGCACATCGGCCCCCGTCATCGCGCATCGCGCATTAGAAATCATCGAAAAAAAAAAAAGAAAAGTATCCAACTTTGTTAACCGTACAACGATGACATACCGCGACACCGCGCAGCTGCGCGTGTAGCAAATTTGCAATTTTCTCGCGTAGGCCTGAATTACAAATCGGCCGGCCGCCTCCTTGCGACTGTAGCGCGCTCCATACGTGCACCTAATTACAACCGGCCGCGATCTTTGCAGCAGGTGTGCTGCTACTGCTGCCGCTGTTGTTCGCTTGTTTATATCCATAACGAGATCCTGGGAAATGACCGATTCGTCGACTGGTTCGATCGTTGTCGATAATAATTGGAACTTTTGTGGAACGGGAATCTTTACCGTGCAATTTTTTTTTTACGATCTTATAAATTAACATTTTACACGTCGCGTAGGTATGCGAGATCTCGGATGATTCGGAATTCAAGTCCCGACGCAGGCTCTTGGCCATATAACATTTGAAAATCACGGGAGAAAGTAATGACTGCTTTTCTGCGATTCCCATTGCTAAAAACCAGTCTGCCAGCAGGCCTCTCTCCATTCTCACGCGAAGCACCTCTATACATTAGCATAAAGTCAAACTGTCCCGGTTTCACTTTCTACCCGGGAGCTCGAGCGTGCACAAAAAGAGCCCTCTCCATCGCCCGAGTGCAGAGACTCGGGCTCACTTTGTAAAGTATCCCTCCGAACGATCCGCGGTCTCGAGCGCGCATATATACGGGTGTAATATAAGTGTATACCCACGTAAGCGGCGCAATCGAGCAAATCGAGAATTCGCGCCTTTAGCCCCGCGCTCGCGCACTCGGTCGCTGCCCTAGCAGACCGCCGCGCCAGGCCCGTATAGCAGACTACGCGGCAGCAGCCCACACTCGCGCCTCCCCCCTCCCCCCCAACGACCGCCCGGAGACGTCGTCTGCTACGAGCGCAGCGGACTCGTGCCAGCTGATGCGACCGAGAGGACGAGCACCCGCAGCCGCGATCTGCCTCGTGCAGGAGGAGCCGCACCCGCGACCCCCGACCCCCCGACCTGACACAGCGAACGCGTTCCCGAGCTTCCGAGCCACCCCTGGCGGGGGGCTCCGAGGACTCTGAGCGACGAGGTCCCGGTCGATGAGCCAGGCCTCCACCGCATGCGCCTCGCCATCAGGATGTCACGCGGAGGCGCAACTTTACCGCCCGTTATGTAATATTTTGTCGTACAGCGCGCCTATAGATGTGTCTCGGGGAATGTGAGGTTAGGTCAGCGCGACTCCGCGGAAAAGTCAGAGAAAAGTCCGCGCTGGCAGGTCGCGAAGAGGACGTAGATCGAGGATCGGGCGGTCCAGCGAAGGCCGCGAGTCCGGCGATCGCGGCCAAGTCGCGTCCTCGCAAGGGCAAAGGCCCAGCCACCGAGGTAGAGAGAGAGAGAGAGCGAGAGAGAGAGCGAGGCAGGCGGCCCAGGGCCGTGCGACCGAGAGGCGAAATGAAAATCTGGGCTTACCTGACAGCGCTGGAGGAGTCCGGTGCTCGTGGGCTGGTCCAGCTCGCGACGAAAGTTGCCCGCGGCCGAGACCGCCGAGGCTATATGACGGCGTAACTGGCACAGTTTATCCGCACGGGCAACACAGAGCCGACTCGAGCCTAAACACGCCATGGCGAAAACTGCAGTGAGCCGAGCCTGCCTGCCGACTGCGAGAGCCCGTACGACTTTCGACGAGTGCCACTGATCCCCACCGCACGCCGCTGCGTTTCCCTTCTCGAATCAATCGCGCGCGCGCCGCTCAAAAAGCCCCTACTCGCGCGGTCTGTATAGGTACTCGGCTCGGCGGCGGCAGCGACCACGACGACGATTCCCGCGAGCTCAGCGGTAAAGGCTTACTCTCCCTGTACTGGCTGTGGACGGACTGTCGTACAGCTAAAGACCTACTCGGACTAGACTCCTGCGCGAGCTGCTCGAGTGTGGAGTTGTGCTGTGTGGTGTGCCGATGCCGCTCGATGCTCGTGCCCTTCCCTTGCAGCTGCTCCAACCGAGCCGATGTTCCCTCCTTAGCCTTTTTCCCACCAGCTTCCCGGCTACCGCTGCCGCTGCTGCTCTCTCCGCGGCAGCTCGCGAGCTCACTTGAATCTCTTTCACTGATTTTATTCTTTCTTTCCTCTGCACATCGCCGATCGATCGATGCGCCTTTTCCCCGTTTCTTTCTCTTATCTTTTCTGTTATGTGTGTAGATGCAGATCGAGTGCCCCCTGTCATTTCTCTCGTGTTTAGCAGCGATTTTCTATATCGGAGTGCCGATTGATTTTATGCCAATTGATTTTATGAACGGGAACCGTGCACGCCTCCTACAAACGAGAAATCAGTTGGCTTTTTATTCATCGCGCGAGTTTTAGAGATTCGATTTCGCTTTTCGAAATTTGTTCTTATACGTGTCTGGTTTTGCATTTCAAATGCAAACTCGCGCATATATACCTATATATATATATATATAAAACTTTCTTTTTATTATGTGTATATATATATATATATATATAATCTTAAGAAATTAAATCACTTACCTACAGTCGATTTCAAAATTTTATTTTCTTTTAAATGTACTGTAGGTAACACAGGCGATTGCATTATGATCGCAGTTATCATAGATGTACACGTATATATATAGGTATATGTATATTATTTGTTGTACCGCACCATGGCAGGAAAATTAGTTGCTACTTTGAATACAGCTTTATTTAAATTTGAAGATGCAATTGTTTCTGCTATACTTCGTAGAATGCAACCAGGTATATTATTATACCATGACTTAATATTTCAATAATTAATATGAATTTATTAAGTTGTTTTTACTGATATAAATTTAAAATCTTACATCTATCATAACCTTTTCACATACTTGCTGTGTTATTTTACGAAAAAATGAAAAACAAATTGTATTCTGTAAATACGAGATTTAATTGATAAAAATATTTCTGAAAGATATAATAATTTTTTGTAATATCTTAATCTTCAATTTCAAACATTTAATTCCAATTTTGATACTTACCAATCAACTCAAAGAATTTAAAATTACTATTTATGTAATTTATTAATTTCGGAACAAACATCAATTGCATATTTTATTTTACAATCTATTTTTAAGGTCTTTGCCTGACTGGCTGTGATGTAGAAAAACCAAAATCTAAATTCTCACTAAAAGACATTTGGGGTGAAGGATTCCTTTGGGGAGTTCCTAAACATAGACGTTCACTTGAAAAACGGTTAAATCGAAAATTTGGTTGGCCTAAGTACAACTGGAAGTTACTAGTACCAAAAACTAACTTGCTGATGTGCAGATCTTGTGGTCATTATCATGAATCAGACACTATTTGTGGTAAGTACTTTTGTAAATACTTGATGACGAAGTCACATAGTTTCAACAGTTTTATACACATATAAGTAATATAAATTATCCGAAAAATATTGAAATCATACAAAATTTATTATTATAGGGCACTGCTATGAAAAAGTAAGAGAAGAAACGAAGGAAATACAAAAAGCTATTAGTGACGAATTAAAGCTTGACCCTGTTAAAGATGAAATTGTTGTTTTATACGAAGGTGAAAGAGATTCAAAACCAAAAGAATACTGGAAGGTTTGTAATAGCTTTTAAATAATAATTTAATTATCTATTAGAAGTGTATGTTAAAAAACAAAATTTCTTATTAGTAAAAATTTGTATTTTAATTTCAGGGTCAACGAATAGTCGAAATGCCAAAAGAAAGACCTACCTGGTTTCAACGTAACTTACTTGAATCATCAACTCAAACATTATCTGATAGTAAAGAAGTTAAACCCAATGATTTAGCATAAAAATATATTTTTCATTGTTACTTTTACTGTTATATTACACCAAATAAATAGGTAGTTTTTAAATTAACATGTGTAAACCTCTATGCAATTTTTAAGTATAGTCAATTGATATATATTTACTTATAAGAACAATAATTTTAATTACGATTCTTTTCATTTTCTCGGATGAAAACATGAATCACAAATTTTTAAAATCATATTGCAATTTTCCTATTGTCATTCTAGTTGTGTTATAATATCATTTAATTCTGAATCTTCATTAATTCATCCAATTCAGCAGTGATTAAGAAATTAAAAGAAATTACAATAAGACCGTCATCTACTAAACTACAATTTAAATTAGCACTTTTTTTGTTCTTTATTGCTAACGTGAAACTTTCAATTACCTATTGGAGATTTTTCAAAAAAATATAGAGTCGATTTTTAACGCCAATCAGGTACAAAAGTAGAAAAAAAAATGAGATCATATATTTTTTCTGATTCATAAAAAATCTATATACATTAAGTTTTAGTCAATTAAAGCTAATATATATATAAAATATTTATTTAAAAATATACTCCAATAATACTCCAATACCTATCGTCGCCATGGTACATAAAATTTTGAACAGAATTTTTGTTATTTTGAAAAAAGAAAGAGACACGTCTTAATTTTTTCACACAAACTTCTAAAATAAGAAATAAATAAAATTATACCGAGTCCCAATTATGTAAAAAGCCATTTAAGGGGATGTTGGAGCCAAGAATGACCGACGCTAAATCTCGCAATGTTTTTTTCAGAAATTTGATTAGATTTCATAAAATAACATAGATCTGAAATGACAGAAGTACTCCTTATTGAAATACGAAGGGTGCTCTTCTCATTGAATGGAGTGTAAACGCTTATAATTTTGATATTCTTGAATAATATATAAATAAGACATGTCACAAAACTGGTCACACCGAAAAGGCTCTGCCATACTTTCTGCGATATGCATTCTTTATTGAAATGTGCAGGGTGCTCTTCTTCTCTTTTTGTAAGATATACTTAAACTGGCGTTATATTAACACAAACAATGTGAGGTCACATGGCAGTCATTATAGCTCCGACATCCCCTTAAATATTAATCTCAACAAAACTAAATTTACAAACTATTGTTTGAATTTAAACTAATTTCTGCACAAATTAAGTTATCTCAGAACCATCTATAACTTGATTGGTAAAGTGATTGACAACATGTTCATGAAATAAATCAAATGAAACTGATTTTTCATAAACAACACCACACAGAGGACAAATATTCTCATCTTCATTAGTTTTCTTATCTGATATTACAGCAGTAGTAAGGCTAGTTTGTGTTGCTCCATTTTCTTTTGAACTACAGTTTGAATCAAATTGAGTGCCAGTTTGGCACATTAGTTTTTCTATACTATTTTTACAATTATTACAGGTTTCATCTGAAATACAAATTTAAGTGACATTATCTATTTCTTGGACTTTAATAGTAAAAATAAAATAATAATATACTTTTCTTCATTTTCTTTATATTTTGTAAAGCATCTTTCAGTTTATTTTGCTGACTCAAAAGTCCTTCTTTTATCTGAGTAAGTCTTATGTCATGGTATTTCAATTGTTCTAATGAATCTGAGCTAATGTCTTCTGGATATGTAAATCCAATGTTTTTTAAATTCATTTCAGCATTTGTTTGCAGTTCAACAATCTAAGTACCAAACATATTTAATATGCATGAGGATTTATAATAATTATATATGGTATTGCTCTACTTACTTGTGCATATTGTTGCTCTAGTTCTGATTTTTCTGCCATAATACTATTAATTAATCGCAAAGATATTTCTTCTAAACTATGTTCTTTTTCTAAAATAAATACTATATTCAAAACACATTGTTTAACATTTATAGGATTATAAAATTTATATAAATCTACCTTGATTATCTGGTAAAGTACACTTATCATTTTTATTATCTCTAAAAAGACCAGGTATATCTTTAAAACTATATGTTAAGACTGTAGGCACTTCTGTCGAAGGGTGTTGTTTTAATGTATCTGATATTTTTGATAATTGACTACCTAAAGATTTATTAGCTCTTGTTAATTGAGTCAACCTTTTCCATAATTGTCGATTTTCTGAAGACACCATAAAAATATGATGAGCAAGCTGAGATTTTTGTTTTTTCAGTTCTTCAATCTTTTCCTGTAAATATTATTATAAAAGAAAATTCAATTTGTAGTTGTTAAATTAGTTAAGTTTATAAATGCAAACCTGTTGACTTTTAAGAATGTGGTTTTCATCTTCTCCACTTATATTTATTATTGCCATTGAATTATTTTTCTCGTATTCTTGTCGTAAACAAGCATTTTCTTCTTCTACTGTAGCTAATCTTGCTTGCAACTGTTGACATCGTTCTTTCATTGTCTGAAATGCTACTTGAAGTGCATATTGAGATTCAATATTATCTCCTTGTTCCATAGTAGATAGATTTTGTAGGTTAATTTTATGATTTACTTTTATTCTTACTTTGTCATTATTTACAAGTTTGCAACTACAATAATAAATGTACAATATTTAATTAATTACAATGAAATGTTAAATTTTGATTATTGAGGTATTAATAAAATATATTATTACTCAGTTATAAATATTAATCTTTATCATTTTTCTCCTGGATCTACATTTTACAAAACTGTTAAACGTTAATATTACAAAAGAGTAGCTCGTTAATCTGATATTTAGGTTTTCACTTTCACTGAATAAATTAATAAATAATAAATCAACTGGAAATATCGATAATCGGAATTATAATGTAATCTAAGGAATTGTGATTCACCGTATTTTAAAACAACACAACTTTACACAAGTCACAAGTCACAACAGAGATTGATCCGATAATATATTATATTACAGTAGCTCATATGGTAATGCAGAAATTGATGTTTTGATCAGCTGATGTATTTATAAAAGAATATAGATATATACTAATTACTAACGGATGAATTAAAACAGGAGACTGCTGCACGCAAACAAGTAGTCTATAGGCACCATGGTGGATTTCCGTGGCCTTTTTTATATATGTCTAAGCTCGCACCAAGGTTTTTCCAACGTATTTCTGCTGAAAGCGAATTTTAATGGTGCTTTGTTGTAAAATGGCGCCTTTAATTGTTATTAACGATTTTATTTTTATAATTAAGCTCTTTTACCTTCCATAGTTTTAGAGAAAAAAATGTGTGAAATTTTGAAAATAAAAAGTTACGGATGAGAAGTTTACAAAGTTTTTAAAACATCCCAAAACTAAAATTTAAAAAAAAAGCTATTCATTCATATATCTCTAAGAGTTGGTTGTAAAAAAGTTTAATAAAATATTATTTAGTAGAAATATTAATTATTATTTCTACTTTTCAAGTATCGGCATTACATTTTCTACTTTACTAAAATAGAAAAATCGCACTTTACACTTTTCTAAAGTAGAAATATCATTATTTCTACTTTTCAAATATCGTAATGACATTTTCTACTTTTCTAAAGTAGATAAATCGTACTTTCTACTTTTTTAAAGTAGAAATCAGTCAATTCCTACTTTTTTGCGTCAATTTTTTACTTTGGGGTTTAAAAACAAAAAACTTTAAGGTTGTCTGAGTTGTCTCGAAAGGGAACTCAAGAACAAGTTTTATTAAATTTAAAACGATTAAGCTTTACGCAAATCTATTATATGTATATACATTCCAGTTTCGTAAAATTCCATCCATAATTCACAGAGATTTTTGGTATCGAAAATTCGAGAGACAAAAATTGCTATGAATTATGAACAAAATTTTCGATACCAAACATTTCTGTGAATTATAGATGGATCTTTAAAAAATCGGAATCTCATAATGCATAAATTACATCATTTGCGAGGTGCTGGGAGGGAGTTTTTTTTCTAAAAATTTATTTTTTATCTTTATATGTATATATATATATTGTTAAATGAAAAAGCAGGTACATTCGCAGGAATCTTTCCGACTCTAGCACATATCGTTAAAATATATCTTGCAAATTAATAAGTATATCTGTAATCGTGGTGCGCAGCAGCGCGCCACAGGCAAGTATGTACGCGGCCTGTGGCGGCTCGATTACCGTGTACATAATTCTTATGCATGCACGCATTTGAAAGTTATATGCTCATTTAGTGCTGCATGGATATCGGAAAAATTTAAGATTTAAATTACCGTAACCGAATATTTTTAAATTTTATAATGTAATATGCACTAATTGGAAATTCATTTAGTATTGAGTCAGACTGGAGAAAGTAAGTACATTATCTTTAGGTAGCTGTGCAGTGTTATTAAAGACACATTATGAATGTGCATGCTAGAGAATTAATGCAAACTATGCGCACTATCTATAAAACTTTACAAAGGGTATGATTTAACGAGAAGTGGCAAATGAGGAAATTAATAAGTGAACTCATAAACGGAAAAGATTTTCTAAATCAATGATAAGCCTACATATAAATTCCTAATAAAATATTGATATAATTATATCAATATTAATTATATCAATATATAATTATATCAATATTTTATTAGTGCAATACTTAGATATATATGTAACTGCAGGTTGTATATATGGTCGTATATAACCTGCAGTTTATATTTATATTTATCATTATTAAATTTATATTTAAATTTAATGTTTAATCTTTTCTGTAAGCAAACAACGATTGTTTAATATTTCGATTATGTAAACTTAAATCTCTAGTCTAGGTACTATCATCCGTATGGTTTTATGCATCAGGTGTAGGATAAGTGTAAGTTAGTATATAAGATTTCAGAATTTTAAATTTTCCATGGAAGAAGTAATAAGGTGGATTAATATTTTATAAATATTAGTTACTCGCGAAACCACTGTATTTCTTCGATTGATTTTTACACTTTTGCATTCTACCCAGAAAATGGAGAAGAGAGCTAGTCCTAAGGGTTCAAGGAATATTTTCAGCCTGATAGAATTTATACTGGTAAAATGAAGCTTTGGTTTATAAAGTACAACTAACTCGAAGTGACCGAATGCACGCTGATTCTGTTATCTTTCCCCATGAAAATAAAAAAATTATGATATCTGCAGGTAAAAAAACGTTTAAGAGCGCTATATTCCTATAAGGATTCAAAGAATATTTTCAGCTAGATAAAATTGATATAAGTGGTAAAATAAAGCTTTGGTCTGCAAAATACGTCTCGTATCGGCGAAGCTCACGTTAGCATTTAGTCACTCGAGAGCCTTGGAGATCGGGTTACGTACTTTGCAAACCAAAGCTTTATTTTACCACTTATATCAATTCTATCTAGCTGAAAATATTCTTTGAACCCTTAGGAATAGTGTTCTTAAACGTTTTTTACCTGCAGATATCACAATTTTTTTATTTTCAAGAGAAAAGGTAACAGAACCAGCGTGCGTTCGGTCATTTCGAGTCGTTATATACTTAGCAAACCAAAGCTTCATTTTACCAATCATATCAATTCTATCAGGTTGAAAATATTCCTTAAACCCTTAGGAATAGCGCTCTTATCCGTTTTTTGGGTAGAAATGTCTATATTTGTTATTATATGTATATGAAGTACGTTACTGCTTAAATTTAGGCTGTCGGTAAAGTAGGAATTTTTTCTATATGGCATACGTACCCTTAAATGCCAGAATCGGTAAGAAAGGCATCTTTTTGACCATAATACATCTCCTTAAGAAATTGACATCATATTAGTAATAATAATTAATTGTAAACATCTTGCAATTGTAAACATATTTTCGTTCTACAACGAAAAGTACTTTAAGGGGACGTCGGAGTCACTAAAAATTTAAATTTCCCGCCCTTACTA
>UELU01144917.1:63830-88592 GCA_900490025.1 Megastigmus dorsalis
ATAAATCAAATTTGAAGCTAACGCGAAGCTCCCATAAGAGCTTCCAGAACCCTTCTAAGAAAGCTTCCATGAAATATTGCCACAATCTTTTACGGAAGGTTACGGCAAGCATTAATTGAAAATTTCTGAAATATATTTCCAAATGCTTACCTTAACTTGGCCATGAAATCTTTCGACAACCTGCCAATGCAAGCATTGAAGCATGCTTCCCGTAAGCTTTACGGAATATTGAAAGTAAAATTCCAAATATGCGAACACGAAACTTTCCGTGAAAGCTTACGAAAAGCTTGCTGGAACCTTACATGAAATGTTTCTTAAAGCTATACTGCAATCTTTCATGAAAGTAATTATGAAATGTTGTAGTAAGCTTTTTGAAAGTTTGAACGTTCGAAAGATATGTCAAGGTAACATGAAGCTTCCATAATAGCTTACACAATCTTTCCAGGAAATCTTCCATGTAATATCACTCTCTTGCCAATGCGAATTTAAGGGGACGTCGGAGTCACTAAAAATTTAAATTTCCCGCCCTTACTACATCAAAATACCCACAAGGTTTTTCAAAGTTTTCTCTTTAACAAATTATCTAATTGACTCGAAATTTTAGGAGATGATAAGATGATCATAAATGAAGCGCGCTCAGCCATGGGATTACCGATAAATTACATAAATGTAATATTTTCTGTTTGAAACATAATTGCCAAGTTAGAATCACGCCATCTCATGGATTAAATTGAAATTAGTAAAAATTAGATATTTTCTTCTCTAGCTTCCGTATTACTTGATTTTTGGAAAATGTCTGGGCTGAACGCGCTTTATTTGTGATCAGTCTATCATCTCTTCAATTTTCAAATCAACTGGTTAATTTTTTAAGTAGAAAAGTTTGAAAAACTTAATGCCGGTAAAACAGGCGACTCCGACGTCCCCTTAATTTAAAATTTCCCGCCCTACATTTTATCGACCAAAAACTAAATAATTCGTATAATTTAAAAAAAAAATTTGATTTATCCAAATCCCGAATACAGGTGCGCTTCATTTATTTCAAGTCAATATTTCAATGACACCTTCAAAAATTCTTGTTTCGAAATGAGCGAATTTTTTCGGAATAAGAATTTCGTAGGGTGGCTTTAAAATATTCACTTGAAACTTTGCCAGATGATAGGTAATTCATAGACGAAGTGCATCTGTATTTGGGATTTGCATGATTTCAAGTATTTATTTAATTATTACTAATTATTCAGGATTCGGTCGGTAAAACAGTTTAGTAGTAAAGGTAGGACACCCTTAAAACCGACCTATAGAATTGCTTAAATCTCATATAGTTATACTTATACCGAGGCTTTTTCAGTTTGAGTCAAGCAATCTAGCAAGGGTTTGTTAGATTTTTTATTACAATTTTTATCTACGTAAATAAATTACGATTAATAAATCCATACAGAAAGGAAAGTACTAATGAATATATTCCTGAATCAGTAAATAATTTTACCAGTGAATAAAGTGTAGTAAACAGATAATAAATATTTGCAAAAGGAGATTTTAGCAATCTTAGAAACATATGTACTAATTAAAAAATCCTAATTTTGCTGTATTAAAATATTGGCGAAAATTTTGAAATTTGTATTGCAATCAAAGTTTAAATAATCAAAGAGTGAGGATTATTTTATCACAATTTCAATTATATAGGTATAAAAATTTAATTTGTTGTAAAATAATTTCAAAAAATTCTTATATTTTTTTTTATTCAATATAAAAGAATACAACTAATAAAAAATATTTATACATATGTACAAATTTTCACAGTTCATTCTTACCTGTCACTTTTATATATAAATTTTATATAACAAATTTATATAACTAAGAAGATAATTCCAACATAATACAGTAATTTATAGTTATAATATAAAAAGTATCTTATATATTAAACTATAATTTATTACATTTGAATTTAAAATAAAATTATGCATAAGATAAAATGCAATAAAAACATGATTATAACTAAACACATTAATGCACAAATTTTTTTTTAGACTAAAAATAAAAGTTCACTTAAAAACCAAATTTGGACACTTATTCTCTAAAGTTTATTTGAACAATCGTAAAGTAATTTAAATTTGCCTTATTTACATTAATAATTCACATTTATGTATATGTATATATGTACATATTCATTTTTAAATCCATGATTTACTTCTTATTTTATACAGAACATTTGAATCACAAATTATCACTGCACATAATGCAATTTGTATCTCTTTCTTTACGATATTTTAAACATTCTTTTGCATGCTGCTTTTTCTAGTTTTAAATATGACTTCATAGTATGTTTAACTTTTTCGATTTCTTTTAAAATGTCTGTATTATTTGGACTTTCTTCATTAGCTTTCTGCAGATCAGCAAGTCCTAATTCATATTCATTCATACCCATATGCGCTTGACCTCTTCGAAATAGTGCTTTGCTGTTATTCTTATCCACCAATAGAACCTGATTACATAAATCTATAGCTTCTCGGTACTTACATTGACGAATCTTAACTGCTGCTAAATTAAGTAATATAACTGTTCTCAATTTCTTGATTTCAGTGTTGGCTTTAGGAACATCTTTCATTGTCATCATCCAGTCATAATATCTTAGAGCTTTCTTGTATTTTTTTTCTGCAGTGGTATATTTCTTTTTTGAAAAACATGCATTACCAACATTTTTTATTTTATTCACAATATCTTGAATATTTTTGCAGGTAAGATTACTCATGGATGAGTCTTCAGGATGTGGAGTGTAAACATCTTCGCCATCATTATCTTCCAATCCCCAATTGTTACAACCAGTTAATTCTCCACAATCAATTATAAAAATTTTATCTACAGGCTTATCTTTATTTGAAGCTACTTCATTAAAATCATTTATTATACCCAGACCTTTTATTACTTTTCCAAATACCACATTTGTATTGTTCAATTGAGGACAAGAAGCCATTGTTATAACAAATTGTGAACTGTTAGTGTCAGATTTTCCTTCATTTACCATACTAAGAAGACCTCCTTCAGTATGTAGTGTTTTCAAATCCTCATCTTCAAAAGTTGGCCCATAAATACTTTCGCCACCAGTACCATCAAAATTAATAATATCACCACCTTGAGCCATTAATTGACGAACAACTTTATGAAAATAAGATCCTTTGTAATGCAAAGGTTTACCATTTATGCCAATTCCTTTTTCTCCTGTACAAAGTGCTCGGAAATTTTCTGCTGTTTTTGGCACTCTATCTTTGAAAAGTTCAATAACTACTCTTCCAACTCTTTCATTGGCAATGGCAATATCTAGGAAGACTATTGGATTTACTGTTGAAATTTCCATAGTGAAGATTCAATTGAAATTTTAATAGTTTACTGTGAAATAGATTATTTTTTCACTGAAAAGATAATATTTTATGGAATATAAAGATTTATATACATTCAAAGATAAGATTTTATTAATTGAAGTAACAAATAACTTACATTATGCGTTTTATTCTTCTACAATAGTTATAATCTTTATAATGATTATTGCTGCTGTAAGATATTTCTCTTCAACACATATTATTAGTTTTAGATCATTTAGTGCATTTCAATTTTATCTTGAAACTTCTTCAATGAATCTAACAGAAAAGTTCAGAGTTAAACAAAACTAATACCTCAGTTTTTAATTTATGGAGAAATACAAATAGCAACCAATAGATAAAAAATTAAATAAAAAAAGTATTTTTCAGTCAAAATATGTATAATTTATATTATCATTTTGTTTATAGTTGAATTAAAATTAATTTTATAAACAAATATATTCACTGATGATTTATTTAAAAATATTAGTTAATGTTTCTATTTGAATGTTTTTATTTCTTAGAAATTAATATTCTTTACAAATACATTTTATGCCATGTCAAGCCTAAATTTGACACTGAGGTTATATGTAGGCTAGCCTACAATTAATTATTTTTAATAGGGCTGTAGGGACGTTTGGGGTAACATAAATATCAATAAAAAAATAAAATAAATAAAACAAAGATAAAATATGAAGGAAAAAGGATAAGATTACTATAGATAGAAGTGTAAAAAAAGCATAGGGTGCCAAAAAAAAAAATAAAAAATGCTAAACAAAATTGTGAAACCAAATTGAAAATATTTTTAAAAATGATAAATTTTAGAAAAGACTACAAAAGCAACTGGAAGAAATTGTTGGCTACCCGGAATCCTCCTGCGTAATGGTATGTCTAATTTTTAAGTACTAATAAATTCTTACTTTCCTTTAATCCACGTGTTCTCGTCTACTCTATGATCAAAAGGTAATTTGCACCAATTTCGCAAAAATAAAGAAGTAGAATATAGAATAGTCCAGAAGTCTTCCACCTTTACTCACTCTTGTTGTGTCCTTCTTTTGCTTCCACTTTGAGCTTTAAACGCGGGTTAACAGTCTATTTTGCAATTGGCTAATGGGCAGGTTCCGACAAAAGCTCCAGCATCCATGCCGTAGCTGCAGCTCAAGTGTTCACTGACTGTTAAGCTCAGGGTGTATCCATACTCCACAGTGACAACACTGGCAGCAAATTATTGAGCAATTTGTCCTGTACATAAAAATCACGGCTACTCGTTATATCGACTATCACTGCAAAATCACCTTTAGCTTAATAGTTAATAGTCAGCTGGCCATTGTTGGCACTTTGCAAAGCTTCCATTGACCATTCAGCGAGCAGAGGTATTATGGTTTGGTTAGGATATTTTAATGTAAAGGTTGGAATAGTTCTTATGATTGTGTTCATGTTTTAACGACTTTTTTAATAAAAACAACAATTGATACCTCACAAAAGCATCTGCTCATGTTGTTACGTTACTTGTCGACGTTGGACGTTTCGTAAGTACCTACAATTCATTGTTGCAGGCCAGATTTTTTGTTAATTTAGGGCTATTTTCAGTATATCTAAAATTTGATTTAACTATTCTTTTATGTTTATTTTGAATCTTATAACAGTAGAAACCCCTTAGATTTTAATTAAATTTATAAAATTCTTATTGTTATAAAACACTATACGTTTTTTTCTGGCTGTATTTAATTAATTTGGAAGAAAAAATTTGAAAAATGATGTTTATGTAATACTTATGAAGGACTGTAATTGTGCATTTCAGATTTCTTAATAGATTCAAAAATGGAACTAAAGTGTTCAATTCAGAAATATGCCTGGGGAAAACAAGGCATTGACAGTATCGTAGCTACACTTATGAAGTCGTCAAATCCAGAATTCACTCCAAAAGAAGGTATACCATATGCTGAATTATGGATGGGAACACATCCAAATGGTCCATCTTCGTTGAAAAATCTAAATAAGCCTTTAGATGAATACATACAAGATAATACCCATGTTTTGGGCAATGCAATAGAAAATATATATGGCATAAAATTGCCATTCCTATTTAAAGTAATATCAATAAGAAAAGCTTTATCAATTCAAGTCCATCCAAATAAGGTAAAGATCAAAATATAAAACTTTTTTAAATTCAAATTACTTTATTTGAATGAATCATGATTTGAAAACCAAATTTAGGAGCAAGCAGAAAAATTACATCAAGCTCAGCCAGAAATTTATAAAGATGCAAATCATAAGCCTGAATTGGCTGTTGCACTTACACCTTTTGAAGCTCTTTGCGGATTCCGTCCAATATCTGAAATAAAAAGTTATTTAAGATCTATTCCAGAACTTCAAGTTCTTATTGGAGAAAATAAAATTGCGCGTCTTTCTTCAAGTGATGAAGTAGGCCTAAAAAGTGCTTTGAGAAACTGTTTTGCAAGTCTTATGTCACAAGAATCTGAAGTTATAGCTCAACAATTACGAAAATTACTTGAAAGATTATCTACTCTTGGTATTATTATCTTCATTTCAAAATAAAAAAAATTAAATTTTATCTAAATTATAATTATATTTTAGATCAAGGAACCAGACAAATGTTGAACGCTAGTTTATTTGAGCGATTACACTCCGATTATCCAGGTGATGTTGGTTGTTTTGGTATTTACTTGTTTAATTATATAACATTGCAACCTGGAGAAGCAATGTACCTTGCAGCCAATGAACCTCATGCTTATCTATTTGGTGGTCAGAATAAATTTTTTTTATTCTAATGATGTTAATTATGTCAAGAAAGTATTTAAATTCAAATTTAAAATAATGTATTGTTTTATACAGATTGCATAGAATGCATGGCTTGTTCTGATAATGTGATAAGAGCAGGATTAACTCCTAAAATGAAAGATGTTGAAACGTTAGTTGATATGTTGTCATACATTTGTGAACCAGTAGCAACTAAAAGATTTCAAGCATCTAGAGAAGATGAATGCACTGAAATATTTCGACCTCCAATTCAAGATTTTGCTGTTGCCAAAATTACTGTATGTAGCATTTTTATCATAAAAAGTATTTTCTTAATTTAGTATACTTAGTTTTACAAATACAATTATTTGCCATGTAATTATTTTTAAAGATTCCTCCAGGGAGACCATCTTACAACGTAATACCTCGAAATACAGCAAGTATTTTAATAATAATAAATGGAAAAGCAGAAATTCCAATCTCACGAATTCTGAATCGAGGATCAGTTTTATTTATACCAGCAAATGACAGTATTAGTATGAAAGTTTTGTGCGGTTGCCATCCCATGCTCATGTTTCAAGCATTTGCAAATGTTTGCTGAAAAATAGTTTATTCATATTCGTATTACAATTGCATTTAAAACTCTACTTTTAGAGAAAGTCTGATTCTAAAACAGCGAATTAAGTCAAGAATGATACAAAAATGACATAATCAAATAGAACTTTGCATTTAATGCATTTTTCAATCTACTTCCATGTTAATGATACGCACAGTATTTTTCTCCGTATTCCTCTATAAATATATTGACCAATTTTAACAGTATGAATTAATGTAAAAAGAGCCAATGTAATGAAAAATAGTATTTATTGAAGTCATACAAAATTTTATTATTTCAACAATTATATTGTTGTCAATATATTAGATAATAGAAGTTATTTTTGTACAATCATTAATTGCTTGTTTGCTGTATCCAAAGAATATTTATGTAAGTAGAAAATAAATGATTGATATTTACTTATTGTTAAGCAAATAATGACTAAATTATTTTCCTTGAAAAATTATTTTTATAATAAATGTATTAAATAACAATATACGTTATGAATCAAAAATATCAATCTGAATCATTACTTTTAAAACTATCTACATTAGGAGGTTTTTCTTCTTTGTAATGCCTATATTCTGGCTTAAGTTCCCACATATTTCTATGTGGATTTTTTAGATTGTAATTGCACACTTCATTTAATATTTCTTTCAGGTATACCTAAAAATAAAAAATGCCTAAAAAAACTATTTTTACAAAATCATAAAAGAAAAAATATTTAGCTTACCACAGGTTGTCTTGTTATTTTGACAAGATCTTTAATGTTGTAATACTGATGTTTTTCAAAAGCTGCAAATAACATATCCAACACAACATCTTTGTCATCTCTCATTTTTTTACCTTCAGCCTTCTTTTTCTCAGCATACTCAATCTTGAGGACAAAAAAATTTATGGAGTTTTACTATTTTATACACTTAATAAGAATATTATACTATCAGACGATACTGGTTAAAGTCTCAATTAAAACATGCTATCACCAACATTGCAAATTTTCATTCTATTATAATAATAAATAAATTTTTAAGTTAACACAATATTCAATCTAGAGGAACTATTTGTGCTTTTCGAAATATTTTTGTCAGACCTTATTTAATATTTATATTAATAACACAATTTATTTAACACTTAATCCATACTATATTTTTTAGCACACTGTAGAACTACCTACAGATATTTTTCGTCCTTTATATAAATAATATTTGTCTAATTAAAAAAGAATAATAGATTCATAGGTATGGTTCGAGGTTTAATAACATGTACCAATCAATGGAACAACTAAATGTTTTTTTATAAATCTTGTTTTAAACCATCTTTGCAATACAAATATCTTAAATCACATTTAAAAGCAAACTAAAATAAAAAGTACTCACATTGTGTTTATGATCAGAAACAGGCTTGAAATTTTGAACTGCCCTTTGTAATTGTTGTACTTGTCTTACTGGAATTGAAGCCTTCTTAATACTTTCAAGTTTTAACTTCATGTACGTATTATCAGCTGTAAATAAAAAATTGGTTATCAATTTGAGATTCAGAACAGAAATCAATTTAAGTATTCATAATTGAATTTGATATGAAATCATACCATCAGGTCGACATTCAAGCTTTTGAACAATTTTTCCTTCCATATACAATCTTTCCGTTTCTGGAACGATTGCATCAGAACTAGTGGGTGCTAAGAAATTACATTTTAAAAGATAATAAATTGAGAAATAATGATTTAAAAAAAAAAAGTACTTACCAGCTAGATGCGAAAAAACACCCAATGTTTGATGTATAACTGTAGTAACATCCAGTTTATGTTGTTTTGGAATATCTTGTTCTCCAGGTTCTTTAAGAGCCAAAACAGCTTCTGAGAGTTTTAACGTAACTTCTGCTTTTTGTTTTAAATGTCTAATATAAATACAATTACAACATAACCATTGTATTTAAATTTATATGTTAAAATAAAAACTAAAAAGATTTAAAGTTCTAAGGTACGTATGAACTACTTCTAACTCAATCTTTACCAACTAATATTAAATTTAAATTACCTATTTTACTAATATATAGTTAATGTTTACAGAACTTAAAAAATTTCCCTTTCAAGGATAGAAAAAGGTCAAAGAACAGTGCTTCTAGTTATTTATAATCACAATCTCACAAGTTATAAAATCCTTTTGACTTTTTTCTAGCTTGGCGAGACAGAATTTCTAATATTTTCGAAACATTGGTTATGTTTTAATAAATCTTTGGAGTTGGTATTTGCTTATATCTAAGTAAGTACTTTGAAAAATTGCCAACGAGTGAAAAAATACCAAACTTACTTTGTTATCCTAAGTTTTGCAACTTCAATATTACCGGGGGCTTTTTCCCATTTGCTGGCTATATATTTTGGTACTTTGACAAGCCAAACTCCTCGATCTACATTAGATAACTCCAGATCTTTTTCGGGATGAACTGAGGAACTGGATGACATTTTTATTGTCTTTATTTTGATATTTTTTCGACTCTAATGTATGGTCGATCCTGTCGAAACCACTAACCACTATACTTATTTGTTATTTAGCCCCGAATATTTTCTCACCGTTCGGTGAAATCTGCAAGTTCTGCGTGTAGTAGCAGTAGTAGGGCACTGGACAATGAAATCAATATATATACCACATCAACCACGTGTTAAATAAGAGCGCTACTGTATATAGGACCAGTATGAGCCAAGTCTATTATATATGTATATACATATATGCTTTGTAGAAGCGTCATTGGCGCCAAAATGTTCTCTGTTTGAGACCTTCTACAATACTTACATCATATTTCCTTCGTGTTTGAAAATTTACGTACTTATAGTTTAGGGATGTCGCTTTTTCGAGTTTAGGGAAGTGCATTTTTTTGCTGGTAGTGATTCTATACTTAGGAGGTAAAAACAGGTAATTTTTTTAGGTTATCTTTAAAAATACAGTTGTAAGTGTTTGTAATTAAAAAAACTTTTGGTTTATTTATATATATTTACATACTTATGTACCTAGGTACTTACCTCGACTGTCACTGACTCGTAAAGGTCTATCACTATGGCGACCGGCCACCTAATGGAAAAAAATTTCTTAATGATTCGAAGAAAAGTATGCAATTATTTGTGAAAAATTATAAACGTTAGAAAAGGAAAATTTTATTTAGTAATTTAAATTCTAAATTAAATTATTTAATAAAATATTAATTTTCAATTAATGAAATACCTTAGAATTAAATTTAAAAGCGCGAAAAGGCAGCTTTCTACATAGGCTTCGATTAAAATAACAAAGAACATTTTATGGAAAGAAAATATTAAACGTTCATAATCGTAAACATTCATGACACGTGTGCATCAATCAACTAGTTTTTCGTCTTGACGAATTTTTCATGACTATAATTATATAACGCACATCTTTGATTTGTACATTTTCAGATTTAGATCATTTAGAAATTTGGTTCTCCATTCCATATACCTTGACTATATTTTTTTCTTAGGGAATAGGTAATTTTGCACCTCTCAAATCTAATTTGA
This sequence comes from Megastigmus dorsalis, assembly GCA_900490025.1. Taxonomy (NCBI): domain Eukaryota; kingdom Metazoa; phylum Arthropoda; class Insecta; order Hymenoptera; family Megastigmidae; genus Megastigmus; species Megastigmus dorsalis. The sequence continues at coordinate 74,059 of UELU01144917.1, forward strand.
TCGGACTTAAACTTGAGAGGATGAATGGACAAATGCATTCTATAACACGATAAATTATTTCCTAGATGTGGTTTTTTACATTAAAAATCCTAAAATTTAAAGAAAGTATGACATTTAGGGATCTTTTTTGTCCCTATATGAAACTCTATTTGTAAGCGCGCTGCAAGACGTATTTAATAATGGATTCTATAAGTAAGATAAGTCTGAAGGTAAAGATATTTTTAGTTTTATTATCATGTATAAGATATATATAAAAAAAAAACCTTTCCAAAAAAGGTATAATAAAACAGGCAATAAGTATGCTTTTTTACCAAACCTCATTAATATTGTTGAATAAGAAAAGTAAATAATAAAATACTTTTACACTACCTTTAATTGCTAATATTCTACTGTCACTTTATTGAAATAAATAATTATTATTATTATTTTCCCTCATTCATTTGCCTACATTCTAAACTTTATTAGTATAACAACATTAAATTAAAGTTTTCAATTAAATACAATCAATTCCTTGTTTATTTAGATAATTTTTTGCATTTCTAATGGCCAATTTAAACTAAAGAAAGTTGTGAAATGTGAAAAAAGATGGGAAACACTTCTTTTTCAATTCAATCACCGTCACTGACGAGTCATTTAATTGTGTTCAATTCAAGTATCTCAAGTTAATTTTCTTCTTCGTTACGCACCCTAGACTTAACATATATACGAGAATTTTAGTGCTACCGATAGAAATTAACTGATTCTCAAGTTTCACTCTTATTAACAATTCGTTTGTCACAAAAAATAATATTATAGCCTTGAATATGAAAACTGCATTTCAACCAGTATAATATAAGATGATATATAATATTAAACCTAAATAGAAACATTATATTAAATAGATCTGTGTCAAAAATAGTTATATATGAACTGTGGCGCGTTGACGCGGGCCTTGATATCATACGCTGTTGTTTATTTTGTACATACATTATAAGATCATAATAGTCCTTAATCACTATAGTTTTCGTAATGTTTATTTTTAATTCTTATCATTAGAACGATAAATAATGACACGGTTATAGCCACAAAGCGCAACGACATCACTCGAAGGATGCCACCGAGCATCCAGTACCGTCAGTCCTCGAGGTGTATTTGTGCACGATACTTCGTTTGGAGTCCACTCGAACATGTAAGCACTTTCTGTGAATACCAGTAATCGAGGCTGGTTCGGATCCCATCTTATCGCTATAATCAAAGAAATTAGTATTTGACTAATTATATACTTCGATAAAGAAAAATATATTTATGTATATATTTAACATATATGTACCAGAAATTGTATTCTGCAATACAAGAATATCGATACTATTTGTCCTGATATCCCATATCCATATAGTTTCAGGATAAATTCGGTGTCTTATAGACAAATATTGACCACAACTACTGAACTCCATAATATCTATCACATGCATCGTAATTGTCGATGGGTCTGCGCCAAACAGAGTTTCATTTTTAATGATAGGTATGTTAACTGGCCGACTGCATACTTCTTCTACTGTAAAATATTAATTCTCATGTAATTTATATTTATATATTGTAAAGCTGATATGCTAAATTTTTTTGTCTACTTACAAATATGTCGGTCGTTTGGTGTAGTTGCCGATCTTTCGCCTATCCTATTAGAGTCTCTTGCCTCTTTGATTATACATTCTTTAAAAACCCTGATTAGATAGTTTTCCCCTTTGATTACGGGTTCTAATCGTAATTGTAAAAGAGGGTTCCAAGTTAGACAATTCAACAAAACAACCTGTGCGCAAAGATTCAAGCTTTAAATTCACCGCCGAAAAAGAATCTTTATGAAATTTCAAATATTCACAGTATAAATATATCATTTATTATTACCATCTCATTGTGCCCTGATACTGCTAATAATTGTCCACTGGGCATCCACTTAATGATTTCTAATCCTCTTAGTTTTTCATCAAACTCATTAATCAATAATTTTTCTTTAGAAGGCATAACACTTTTATTATCACATGGATGGAAAATCCCTTCGTAACTTTCAGTGATATTCGAATAAATTATCATTTTTGCTAATCCGCTAACTGCACACCATATGCTCATAATTTCGCTATTTGGAGACCAACAAATACCGTCAATGGAATTCAGTCCCTCGCAAATTAATTTCTAAAGCATAAATACGTCATTTATTGAAATTGATTTTTTTACCTAGTACACTATTCTTACTCGTAAAAAAGCATAAAAATGAAAAATAATTGTCTTTACAAAGCTATGTATTTAAATTGTGCATCAAGGGATTTTTAGTATCATCTATAGATGAACTGAACGGATACTGATACCTGGAAAGGGCCTTTTACATATTGTGAAAAAATAAGGTGCTAACTCAGCGGTGCGAGTCAAAAGGTATCAGCTCAGCTGCGTAAAAAGGTCACCATTAAAAAAGTGACTATTCAAAGGTGACGTTTAAATCGAGAACCGCTGCAAAGTTTAAAAAAGTCTAATTTGTTTATTGAATATAAATAGCTATATAAAGCCATATATGAGTCTCTTATTAGATCTCAAAACAACTCAGAAACAGATTCTGTTAAACTCTGCAGCGGTTTTCGATTTAAGCGTCAATGAAAAAAAAAAAGGAGTGTGCGAATTGTCAGCTTTTTACGTGCTCAGCTGAGCTGCTACCTTTTGACTCGCTCCTATTTGTTAGTACCTTTTTACGCACTACTCCAAGTTGGTATCTTTTCACGCACTCCGCCGAATCGGTACCTTATTCTTCCTACCCGGGGACATCTTTTCTGTACCCTGTTGTAAAAATCCAGTTGGATATTGAGCTAGATCCCGTTGAATTTTCCTGGATTTTCCTGAATTTTAAAGCTGGATATCCAGTACTGATCCAAATGGATACCTCCAGGTCGTAGATATTTGAAATGTCAAAAATATGAAGTGCGTAGTTTGGGTGCCCATATTTGGTGACACCGTTCGGATAGTAACACGCCTAAACTGAGAAATTGAGCTTTAATATTTTCATTAAATTAGAAAAAGTTAAAAATTGGAATATTAAAGCTTAATTACCCAGTTTCCAGATATAAAATCCAAGGAAATACAGGAAAACCCAGCTGGATCCAACTTTTTTCTTTATTTAATTTTTCAAATTTTGCACTATGTACCCTGCTTAAAATATCCATGTGCATCAACGTGGAATTTATTCACCTTACCGAGCCTAATATAATACGGGAATCGGTGCGGCGGCAATTTTCGCTCATTACTCTTTACGTTTAAACAAATTTCCGAGCGGAAAAAGTTTCGAAAAAAATTTAAATAAAACACAACAAAATCAGTGTTTCAAGATTAATTACGCACAACTTTCGTAGTGGTTTTTTTTGATAAAATCAACAATTTAAGAGTATTTGAGCAAAATCTAAAAAAGTACCTAATTTTACAACTTATTTTGTTAATGTCTCGAACAAAGCTCACCTCCCCATTCCCATGACTTTTGATATATATCATATTTTTTAATTTTAATGGCAAAATACTTAATTATTAAAAGCTTTAGCTGATCAGAATTTATAAATGCAGGTATGCACGCCCTTATCGGACGGTATATACCTATCGAATTCAATCGGTTTTAATTACAAATTTTTGGTAAGGTTACCAAATTGTTTAAGGAATACCAACTGTTTTGTTTTAGCTTTCGTAGACACTGGCAGTTCTCTTTTACACAATAAATAAATACATTAAAAAGTAAATTTTTAATGTAATACTTATATTTTTATGTTAAAAATATAAAGCGACTGAAATGATCAAGAATAGAGCACTGACAGAACCTGCAGTCTTATCACTAAATATATGAAGATGAAGTTTTAAAAGAGCTTTGGCATAGGTATATAGTTGGTATAGTTCATTCATCCAGATGGCACCAAAGTAGATTTTTAATTTCGAAACACTTTATTGTTATACTTATCGGCAACTTATAAAGATCATACAAATATAATTGTATTTGTAAATGGAAGAAGTTTTTAAGTACGGAAGACATAACAAGAGTTATGATCATATGATTTACATGATTGTGTAAGGCCGCCGGATTGTATTTGGATTGTCGACGGCTTTTAGGTTAGATTCGGTTAAAAAAATTAATATACAAATTTAAATAAAATGATAAAGACAAGTTATATTAGTTGTGCTTGTAATCGAGTGCCTCACACAGCAGATTGGGGACAGAATAATCTAATATGTTATGCTGCCAATCACGCAATTGCAATATATGATCCAAAAGCAAATAAATCTGGTTCAGTTTTATCAACGCTTCATGTACATACTGATCGAATAAATGTTGTTCGTTGGATTAGACCTAAGTTCCCAAACCCAGAAACCGAATTCGTGTCTGCCTCTTCTGATGGTACTGCAATCATTTGGAATGTTACTGATATAGCAACAGGTTCTTTCAAAGCGTCTGACATACTTCGAATCAATGAACCTACAAATATATGTGATGCTATTTATTTTTCTAATAATCCATCTGACTTATTAATCTGCACTGGTTCTACTGAAGGAGATTTTAGATTCTGGTTAAGAGTCGGTGATCAAGAAATTGAACCTACACAAATATTAAATTTTTCTAAAAGATTACCTATTGAAGCACGATTAGCCCTTTTGCCAAGTAAATGTAATGAATCTCCAAATCCACTTTTGATACTTGCTATGGAAGACTCAAGTATCCTTTTGTATGCAACAACATCTAATGCAATCAATGATGCAAACCAAAAGTAGGTACAAAATTTTAATGGTAAAAATTTAAATAATACAAAGATTTTACAAGTTTTGTCAAAGTTATTTTATAAATCTAACAAATATACTTCTGATTTTAAAAATATAATACTCTGACGAAAAGGAATCTTTAAATTTAGAAATTTAAATTTAACATAGAAGAATTATTTAAATTTTATCTCTAAGATGAACTTTTCTCATAAATTAAAAATAAAAAGGTAATATAAACTATTATGAGTTCAAAAAATTGACTATCTAAATTCAAATGTATAAGCAATTATTTTTCTCTTATTATAACAAAATAAAGCACTTAATTTAAAACTTTTCAGAATGTGATATTATATTGTTTTTAGAAAAATTGGAGACTTCATTAAAGTGCAAACTTTACTTGGCCACGAAGATTGGGTAACATGTATTGATTATATTTTGACTGATTCCGAAGAATTGTTTATAGCTACTGGTTCACAAGATAATACAATACGTTTATGGAATATCTCGCACAGTACAAATGATGATAGAGAAAGCTTAGAGAACGGCAAATTGAAATCAAAAAAACAGAACTTTTTTATGCATGATGAAGAGTATGACATAGTTTTAGAAAGTATTCTTTGTGGTCATGATGCTTGGATTTATGAAGTTCACTGGCATCCTCCAATAGAGATAAATAACAAACGTTCCCAGCCAATGGAGTTACTTTCATGTTCCTTGGATAAAACTGCAGTCATTTGGAAACCCAGTGGTAGTGCTGGTATTTGGTCTGAATCTGTCAGAGTTGGAGAAGTTGGTGGAAATTCAGTCGGATTTTACGGATGCAAGTTTGGTCCCAATGGCAAAAGTATTTTGACTCATGGTTATCACGGATCATTTCACATGTGGAAGTACCATGAAAAAACTAAAAATTGGGTACCAAGGACTGCTCCAAGTGGACATTACGATGGTGTGGTAGATCTTTGTTGGGATCCTAAAGGAAGGTAGGAAAATGAAATATAATTTTACTTTTTTTGCTAGGGAAACAAACTCAAAGGTTTTTTTTATCTTTTCAGGTTTTTAATAACAGCAAGTACTGATCAGACAACAAGAGTTCATGCACCATGGCCACAGGAAAATGGTGAAGAATCTTGGCATGAAATTGGACGACCACAAGTACATGGTTATGGAATGTCTTGTTTAGCCATTTTGACACCTTATATGTTTGCTTCAGGTGCTGAAGAAAAAGTTGTACGAATTTTCACAGCCCCATTGCCTTTTAAAAACTATTTACAAAGAATAACAGAGGATGTGAGTGACTTTGACATTAATGCTATGGCTGAAGGAGCATCTGTTCCTTCTCTAGGTTTAACTAATAAAGCTGTTTTGGATAAAGAATTTTATAATGAAAAATCACAAAACGAAACTACAGAAAATTTCTCTAAAGATATAAATTATGATGAACCTCCCCTCGAAGAAGATCTAGTTCGACATACTCTTTGGCCAGAGTTACAAAAACTTTATGGACATGGGTACGAAATTTATTCAATGGCAGCAAGGCATGATGGAACCTTAGTTGCCACTTCATCAAAAGCTACTTCACCAGATCACGCAGTAATTATTTTATGGGATACGAAAACTTGGTCTCACACACAACAATTATTTGCTCATCAATTGACAGTCACACAACTAGCATTTTCCCCTAACGATAAATACCTCCTATCTGTATCAAGAGATAGAAGATGGTCTTTGTTTGCTCATAAAAATAATAAATATGAACTATTAGTTACTAGTCCCAAGAAGGATAGTCTTCACACACGTATTATTTGGTGTTGTGCATGGACTAATGACTCAAAATATTTTGCAACTGGTTCTAGAGATGGCAAAATTGGAATTTGGGATAACAATGTTTATATTAATGAACAAATATCACCCATTACTGATATGCACAGGAATGATACTTCTATAACAGCTCTTGCATTTGCACCTGTTGATGTTCAAGATAAGTTTGTTTACATATTAGCTATAGGATATGATAGTGGATGTGTAGATATTAGAAAAATTCTACAATCTGATAATAAAGAGTCTTATGATTGGGTGCAACTTGCATTTTTACATTCATCAAGTGCACATCATTTAACTGTAAGAAGACTTGCTTTTCGTCCAAAGCATAAAACTCGAAAAAACAATGTTATACAATTAGCAAGCTGTGGTTCTGATAGCATAGTAAAGGTACATGATATATTGTTGGATTGAATCTTATACTATGCAACTAAGCAATTCTAGATTCTTTTATAAACACAATACAATTTTTATAAATGTTTTATGATATAAAATTGAAAATACAAAATTTTTAATTTATCTCAAAACATACTTACTCTACTTAGTTTCCAGTCTTTTGTTTTATATATATCTACATTATCCTCTCCATTATCACTGACTATAACAGCTAAGCGTTTTCCATCTGGACTAAACTCTATACCTTTAATAGCGCTCGATTTTAAATTTTGAATACGAGTAACACTTTGATCAATTAAGGACCAAATAGATAGCTCTACCTACAAAAAAGACAAATATTTTACTCAATTTCAGATAATAATAACAAAAAGAGATAATATTTGATAACTATTTTATTATTAGTTATAAATCTAATATCTAGATAAAAATATAAAATTATTAGATATTGATATAGCATAAAAAATTTTTAATTAACTTGAAGAGGAGGGTATAATTTAACTTGCCCGCAACTTAATAAGCACATTGTTTATTGAAAAATTATGTTCCAAGACGATAAATTGAGCCTTTTTTCCTTGGTTACAATTTTAAAGGAATCATAAATTCAATTTTATAATTAAATATTCGATATAAATTATTCAATTTAAATAAAAAAGTGATTAATAACAAAGACAAAATAGTATTTTTACTTTTAAATCAGCAACAGTAATAATATGTCTGCTATCTGGAGTCCACATAACATTGCTAAGACCAGCACTTCCTTCAATTAATTTAAACTTCCATTCTGTGTAGCATACAGAAAAGATCTGAACAATAGCCTTCTTAATATTACAACATACTATACATTCACTGTCTGGTGACCATTCAATTTCCTAAAATAATGTTTAATTATAAACAATAAAAATTATCAAATGCATTTAATTGTTAAAACAACTTATTTTATTCATAAAATGTGTATATTTATTATTTCAATAATAAGTTGAAAATATTATTTAATGTTGCTTACTTACATTCATTTAAAAATAAAAATAACACAATTTAATTAAATTTACTGAAAAAATTAACTCGCAAAGCTCTAAACTAACCTCAATAACATCAGGAAAAACGAATGTTAAGTAATTATCGAAAGTTCCTGTGTTTCTGATAAACAGGTTAGTTTGATAAGCCAAAGCTAAAAATCTACCATCGTTTGAAAAGCTGCAAAGTTGTTTGTTAATTCGGAAAACCTCGCAGCTTGAATCACATGCCATTGTGTTTGCGCCAAAAATACAAAAGTTGTAGGTATGTTATGTTTCACGAATGTAAATATAAACATTGCAACGGCGCATGCGCTTACCGGCTACTATAATTTAAAGTATATACTATAATAGTACTATGCATGAGAACTGCACATAAGGTCTGTTCGTGGAAAAATTACTTACGAAATTAATAAATTTAAATAAACCAAAGATTAAACACATAAAAAATAAGCCTTACTTTTAGCTTGTGCAATGAGTCCCATAGTTATTTTGTTAGTATATTAGGTATATACCATTTGGAAAGTTTTTTTTTTATTCTGATTGAAATAGTTATTAAATCTTAATTTGTTTATTGTATCGACACTTCTGTTTTGATTATTAATCATTAGCACCTAAGATTAGCCTCTGAGCAGAGTATACTGGCATTGATACATTTCTAATCCTATAAGGATATCATAAGCAGGAGTGGTGTAAAGGAAAAATGTGCCAACCGAAAAATATTCATAAATCAAACAAAAATATAAAAAATTTTCACAGCATTTAAATTTATATTATTTAATCGTGTATATAATAATTTTGCGCAATTTTTATTTGATATATTATAGTAGTTTTTGAGTTATATTCTAGTATTGAGGTATTGAGGATACCAACAAGATTTTTGATACATTGCAGCAATGTTACTGAAATATTTCTGTAATAACTAATTCTGTTGTAATATTTCTGAAATTTTACATTGCAACATTACAAAAGGGCGGATATTTACGTATTGCAGAAATATATCTAAAATCATTTCAGTAATATTACTGAAAGATGTAATATTGCAATTGAAATATATATTACAGAACTGTTTCTGCAATAAGTATAACAATATAAATCGTCGGCTCGGTGGAAAAAGATCGGTTAAAAAGGTTTTGACATTGCATAAATTTGAAATATTATACGAAAAACTTTATATTAAAACTTTGGTCTCAGATTAAGCTACAAAAACAAGATTTTTGGTATGTTTGTGAGCAAGAATTTATTTCCCGAAAGGAAAAAACTTGTTATGCCATTAAATCTATGGAATAGCCGTCCCCTACACCCTTTAATTCCAGCAGGGATTAGTAAGAAGATTTAAAAATATTTTTAATTGTGTTATTTTTATTTATAAAAAATAATTTATTATAACCAATCAAATTTTACGACAATAACAATCTTTTTTTTAAATATTTCATACATATACAAGTTTATCTTCTTATTTAGTAATATCAATGAATATATTCGTCTATATCCGTTGGTAATATTATCCTACTCAATGTACGTAATTGCTAAAGAATAAATTTAATAGATACTTTATTATATAGATAAAATAACTGTAAAATGTTATACCTAATGTTTTGGATTAATATTCAAAATTACTATAACAGCTTCCGACAACCTTCAGTTAATAATAATTAATTCTTACAGTAAAATTTAATATAAAAATAAATAAATCTTTGTGTATTTGATTGAAGTAATGACTTATAACTAATAACATATATTCATCTCAAAAACACTTCTGGCTAATTATTACAAAATCATTAAATTCAATCTAACAATTAATGAATCTTAGGCAAGCAATTAAATAAAAAATCAAAACAGTAAAAGTCAAACAGTGTAAAAATTAATTAGCGAATTAGCACCTTTTCGAAAATAGTGCCTTGGGCAAATCACTGGAGGGATCCATAATATTTAGTAGCTGATACAAAAAAATGTGTTTGTCACACTTCGAGGCTGTATCCCTTCTGACCAGTTGGCACAGCAGTGATCCAATAATATATTGTAGGTATCTGTGAAATAAAATTCAGACTACCTTTACAAGAATGTTTGAGTTGCATTGAAATAAGGAACTTTTTCCCCAGGTAGTATTACATTAATTACCTAGTAAGCCTGATACCCAAGAGAAGGATGGACTCTGAGACAGCATTTGATTTAAACAATGATAACTAATAATGGCTGTGCCATGGAGGATATGTACATTTTACTAAGAACTTGGAAATGCCCGAGCCAGATTGCCTTGTTGCTAGTACTCAGGTGGCTTATGTACCCAAAATCCAGCTTTTACAATATTTATCTCTTCCAACGCTGTTCTTTACATTTTGTGCAACCAAGACTTGAGTTAAGCTTGTTCATTGCAGAAAGCTAAGAAAAAAGATTTTTAAACTGATTAGGTTTTTTAATTAATTGATACTTTCAAAGTTTTAGAATTTTCTGTCATTCTTATAAAAATTTAATATCTATAGAAAATAAATAAAAGTTGTTTATTTTAATAAATATATCAGCTGCAAGAAAATTTCAGGAACCAGTAAGCAAGAATAAAAAGTTTATAAAATTTTAAATATGTATTAAATGTAAAATTGTATATTTTTTAACAATATTCTATTATTGCTTTTAGTTCATGCGAAAAAAGATTCCACTGGAGTTATTTTTGTTAAGAAATGATATCATTATTAATCTAAATTATTAATTTTATTTATTATAAGCAATAGTATTAAGCTAAGTACCAGAAATGTTTGTAGATTAGAAGAATAACGATGATTTTTTTCTAGTTAATAAAGTTCCTTAAGAAAACTGTTGAGGCTGCTTTTTGATTTCGGTACTTTATTGTCATTTAAAATATTATTTAATTTAGTTAAATTCATTTTCCTGACTTTTTGAAATGGTGTAACTTCCTTCTTTTTTGATGTTTTGACTTTTATTGTAGTAGGTGTTGATTGTAATAGAATTGTTTTCTTTTCTTCATTTGTATTAGGTGATGCAACATGTGATAAACTCAATCCAGCTGTTTTATCTTTGACCTTTTTTTTCTTTTTCTTTTTTGAAATTGAAGTATCGATTATAGAACATTCTTGTTTTTTTATCTTGGGTCTGTTTGGCTTAGAACAAGATATTTCATTATTTTTTAAACATACTGAACATTTGATAACTATTTTATTCATTTTATTTTTTAAGCTCTTTTTCACTAATGTTGCTTGAAATCTAGACTTTTTACTATCTGCTGAACAAGATTTAATCATTTGCTGAATAGATTTTGAAGGATTTTTACCAGGAATAATTCTAGCTCGAAATTCATTCTTTGACCAAAATGAACCACAATGAGAACACATAACCGCGGGTCCAAAAATCTGTTTTGGTAACTCTATATCATTGGACAATTGTCTACAAAGTTGCCTAAAAGTAAATATAATTGTTTTTTATTAATTATAAAAGAAATCGTGCGCCAAAAAATTAGCAACAGTAAAAATGTAATCACTCACACATAATACATTCTGCATTGATTTCCTGCTTCTCCATTTAGTTTGGCTAAGTATTTTGTGATTTTGTGCCAATGTTTTATTTTCTCCATCGTTATTTATTAATAACAATACCCAATACAAATATTTTTAATCGATAACCCTATCAAATTAAGATATTAATATTATTTATGTTCAATATACTTAAAATATAACCTTTAATCAACTTCAATTTATTTCACAACGTAAGTAAATAAATTTTAAATATTTTATACCTAAGCCTTATATCAATAAACAATATCCCTGATTGCATTTTTTACATTTTAATCCACAAACTATCATATCATTTTTAAATTCAGTTATATAAACGCACATGGCGATTGAGAACAACGTGTCAACGTCGAACGTGGTAACTGCCTAACTGGTAAGGTTAGAATTGTTAGGTATACCTATATATATCCGACGTATCCGTATTCCTTATATGTATAGTACTATTAGAATACTATATACATATTATACGTATTCGTATTCCGTATGTATAATACTATTAGTATACTATATATACATATTATGGTATCGTGCAATGCGCATGCATTAAGTAATTGTAACTGTCGCGAGTCCTATCACTCCTACCGTTACCATTAAACTGTTTTATCGACCGGATTCTGTATAATTATAGTACATTTCGTATATTCTGCTTGTTCCGAAAAATTCACCCATTCCGAAGCAAAGCATTTTTAAAGTTGTAATTGAAATATTTACTAGAAACTTTACCAGATGATATAGATAATTCATAAATGATAGACGAAGTGCACCTGTATTTGGGATTTGTATAATTGAACGTACTTTTTAATTAATGCGAATCATTTACTTCTCGTCTTATAAAAATTATTTTTGATAAAAAGAGAGTGTTTGCTAAAAAGTAATTTATAGAGATTAATTTTTGGAAAAAACGCTTTGACTGCACCACCTAGGTAATGTTGTAAATATTGTCTGATTTCAGTTTCATCAAATTCCGTCCGTAATTGACGGAGATTTTATGAAACTGAAATCACATAATATTTCCAACATTACCGAGGTGGTGTCAGGGCGTTTTTTCCAAAAATTAATCTCTATCTTTATATATTTTGTTCAATACAAAATTACGGACTCTAGCTGTACGGTATATAGGAACCTACTAACTCTATAACACATCCTCTTAATTCGGAAAAAAATTTCACTATATTTATCAGAAATTACTTATTACTTTTTAGCAAAAATTATCAGAAAAATAAATTATCCATTTTTCCACTCGCACATTTGAGATAGAAACTTTTACAGACTTTAAATCAAAATAAACTCTTTTTTATTGTAGAATTGAGATAGAACCTTTCTCGATGGAGAAATAATTACGTTTTATTTCGCATTACATACCGTTTCTTTCTTGAGCAACATCCATCGAATAACTAGAAAGTTTATCCTGATTCTTGAATTTTCTTTATTATATTATAGATATAATTAATTTGCAAAATAAAATGCAAAAGCTTTTGCTAAAAAGTCCTTTGAGTGCTGTCAATTTGTTAAAGTGTGAAAGAAATAAACCACACTATAAACTTAAAATAACTGAAAAATTTAAGTGGGTCTATAAGGCTACAAGATTCCCCCGACATTGAACGGCGGGGGGTCACGTCGGAATCACTAAAACTTTAAATTTCCCGCCCTTAGAACATCGAAATACTCACAAGGTATTTAAAACTTTTCTCTTTAACAAATCAAAACTTTAGGAAGTGATGGAGTGATTATAAATGAAGCACGCTCTACCCAGGAATTACCGATAAATTATGAAAATGTAATTTTTTGTTTGTTTATGAATCATAATTTTAATCAACTTTGAAGATATCTATTACCAAAATATAAAATGTTGATAAAAAAGTAGGCCATGATCTATTAGAAAATAATATAATTGTATTTCCATGAATGACGGCCTAATGTGTATCTAATATAAAAAAGTAATATTTTGATAGTATATTTAAGTAAACTTGCTAGTTACAGCTCGAGCTACAGTTTGAATAGATAAATTTATTTATTTGTTACATAAATAGTTTAAATATTTATTTATACGTATCTAGTAATGTATTACGTAAAACGTGTAAAATATGAGTATAAACGCTGTAATATAAATTTTTAAATTATCTTTAATAATTTTATGAATAATTGTATTTCAATGTAATCAAAATAGATTTTGGACTTTGATTACATCCGAAATTTGTAGCAATTTATATCGGAAATTTCAAGAGTAAACCTATACTTATTTTCCCGGCGAATTTAACCGGTTTCGACCGTAATTGGTCAAATCTAGAATTTTGTTTCTGGATTTTCTGGAAAACGGTGAATCAGCAATTGAAAATTTGAGTGGAGACTATTTCCGCAAACTTGAGGATAGCGTTTAAGGTAGCACTATGGGTACTCTCTAGTCAATAGAGAGATGAAACGAAAAATTGTTTTAAACACTTTTATATGCCTATTTAAAGTATTTCAAAAATTTTTTCTTTAATTTTTATTTAGTTTTAATATTCTATTCTTTATTATTTCATTAAAATGAAACATTTTTGAAAATAATTTTTTTCTATTCATTTCTATCACTTCCTAAATTAACCCGTGAAAACGAGATTTTGCTTGCTTTAATAGTAAATATCTTTTAATTTTACACTATAACCTATAATAACTTTTATATTTTTGAAAAGCTGAAATATCAATCTATTAAAATCTAGTTTTTCAGTATTGACATAGATCTCTATCTTTACAAAAATCTTTCACTTCCTATCTCTCGGAGAGCCTGTCTCATAAGGGCTAATGTTAAATACCCGCAAATATCTCAACTTTAATTTACAATATTTTTAATTTTTACGCGATAACTCGACCCAAAATTTATAAAATATATTCAATAAATCCTCCTTAATATTTCTGCATAATTATTTTTTATGTCTTAGAAAGTCGAAGTAACCCAAGAGCTACCTTAATAAATTCAAAAATTTTTATGAGTGAATTATAAAATCTTAATAACACTAATTGCGCTACAACTTAAGTATATTTATCTTTTATT
>UELU01144918.1:0-32994 GCA_900490025.1 Megastigmus dorsalis
GTTAACGTTTTAGTTGATTTCACGCCCTTCTTCATTGGCGTTTTTCATACGGGAACTTTATATTACAACAAAAAAAAGAAATGAGATAACGTCGTATCATAATTTATCAAAGTGGATAAAGTAAATGAAATGTATCGATGATCATTTAAATGCTTGTAATTAGAGGGTTTAGATTATGTGACTCGAATAGTCGTGTACCGACTATCCGAGGCCCAAGTGCAGAAAAATAAAGTATAATGAAGCATGTATAAAAAATAATAAAATAAGCAGTTTACGCTGTGCATTTTTGCGCTTGATTATATAGGTAAAGAAAAAAATAAATAATGAAGCAAATTATAATTACAAAAAATTAAAAGTGTTAGCTAGCGAATATATTTGTAAACACAAGACAAACACCTCTGTGAAAAATCGCGCGAAAAAGAGAATGCGTGTAGTTTTTGTTTTTCGTGAGTGTACGTTTATTATTATACATATGTAGGAGACTAAAAAAAATGAAAGGATGGGAAGTGCGTGCAGCAGAAAAAAAGAAAGGAGGCGTGTGAGTGCGAGAATCAGGCGTGAGAGTGAGAGTGAAAGAGTCTTAAAGTGTGCGAGCATGAAGCGACAAATGGGTGTGTGTAACAAGTGGATAAAGAAAGAAAGAAAGAAAGAAGAAAGAAAAAAAAACAAAAAAGAAAACAATGTGTTCATTACGTTTCTAGGTTACAGTATTCGTTTTTATCGAATTTTTCGCAAAGTCGAGATGGTGGACGGAACCGAGTTAAGGGGGGACAAAAAAAACTTGTTGAAACTCTAAAAATAGGTACGAAATAGTTATTAAATTATGAAGACACACACTTTTTGAAAGATTGCAAGCTAAGTAGAGGGAATTGAATAAAATAAAAATGAAAAAGAAGGTTGTTGCCGGACGAAACGCTTTTTAACGTAGGCTTAAGAGAGGCAGACGAAGGAAACGAGACGTGCAAAGAAACTGTGTGCATAGAGGAAACTTTGGGTGGAGGCACAATGGTTTCGCGATGCATGAATGAAAGAAGGGACTTGCGAATGAGGCCAGAGAGAAGCCACGAGTATATATATATATGCGCGCGGCTACAAAAAAAAAAAAAAATGAAAAGGGAAAGAAAGGAAACGAGCGAGAGATGTGAGAAAAAGTAAATGCTCAGAAGTGAATACTAGGTTCCTTCTTTTTTATTATTTTTTTTTCCTTCCATGAATCGCGCAAACAAACGAATAACATGGATCTATTGCCGAAACGCATCTTGTAATTTGTGTTACCGTGTCGGTAAAAAGATATTGGAAATCATTATTATGCCTTTTTTTTTTTCCTCTGAATAAATCTATAGGATTGTAGTTTTGAGACAGTAAGCGGTGAGCTGCGCCACAGCGAAAACTAACTTTTAAGACAGTGTGTTAATAGAAAAGACGACAACACTTATTGAGTTTTGCATTTATTATTATTTTTTTCCCGAGCTTTTTCGTTCGATACGAAAATTCGTTAACTTGTACGACGAAAATAGTAGAAGAATCGAAGTTGTTTTGTACATAGATAAGAATAAAGTTCATTTTTACCTTGAAACAAAACGAATATTTTTTCCGGGTATTCTCCTCTATATCCAAACTCGACGTTGATCTACTATTAATGAACGAGCTAAAAGTTGATAAATTGAAATTGCAAAGATTTTGCCATCAGTTGTATCGATGCACACGCACGTACATATTTTTTCAAAGACAAGTGCCTTGAGCGCAGCTCTTCCTTCTTACTCGACCCAAAAAAAAAAAAAAAATATAAAGCACAGAAAAGAAAAAGTTAAACGATACTGGTGCCAAAAAACAGTATATTAAACAAAATTTGTGCTCCACCTCATCTCGTATTCACCGATAGTTTACCCGTTTTTTACGAGCGGAAAGGAAGGAACAAACGAGTTAAATTCTTTTCCGTCGAGTGTATAATCGTACATGCCAGATTCAACACACAGACACACTAACGTACATATACGGTCTTTTACTACTTTTTTAAGATACTCTGCAGCCGCCAGTTTCCGGTTTTAATCCGCGCGCGGATGTCGTTTTATGCGAGTTTTTTTTTAAAGAATGCGAGTGAGCGAATGTTAGGGAAAAACGTGAGCGAGGGGCTGAGGGTCCCTGCTCTCCTATAAAAATTTTTTAGCCCGCAGGCGATGAAAGATAAAAATGAGTAAAATGATGAAAAAAAAAAGATTAAAGTAACGGATTAAAATAGAGAGTTTAAGATATTGAGTTCGGTGATTGCCGCTTTTAGTCGCCTCTACTTTCAGAGAAGAGTGCAAAATGTACCTGCTAAAAAAAGTAAATAATGATGATAGACATTAAATTGATGATAAGTGACACAATGCTTAGATAATGGTTTAAAAGAAAAGAAATAAGGGGGAAGTAGGAATGAGAAAATTAGCGCACCGAGAAAAAGATATGTAGAAAAAATATGACGGTAGAGACAGAATATATTTCATGATAGACATTTTCGCCGCCCTAGGGATTCATATTGTTTTTTAAATATTTTTCTCTCCGTGCTTGAATGGCGCAAAAGGAACGAAATACACGAAATAGTGAAGAGAAAAGAAAACAAAAAAAATAGTATTTTGAAAAAAAAGACGATTGTTGCGCAATACAATTTTACGCCTTCCACTTACGTGCTTCCTTTTTTATATATAGTATATAGTTTTTAATACGATTTAGACAATTTTTCTTATAATCACTTTGTTTTTCTCGATTTCTCTCCCCTGCGAGAAGACCAAATAATGAGAATCGTGTTTTTTTTTTTTTTTTTTTTAATTTCAACGATTTTTGTATTGCCGATTTGCATTTTATTTACGTTCCGTTGTTGGCACAAATTCGATATTGTTTCTTTTAGTTTCAAAAAAGGGAAAATATACAATGAAATAAGACATATATACTAGTACACAAAGATTGTGGTCTATACACAAAAGAAATGTATTGACGCATTTTTTCGTCGTGTCCTCTCTATAGATTTTTGTTTGTGCATTTTTCCGGTAGGTTTAATTAGAGTATATTAGCAAAAATAGGAAGAATAATTTTATTCAAGGCTTATATACAGTGTCTTAGATTTTTTTTATTCGTTGAACTGCAAACGGAACCTCGGTTTTTTTTCGTTTCGTTTCGACTTTCGTGAGACTGCAATTTGTGACTTTCCGAGAGTTTGTAAATAGAATTTGTACGTGATTTAACCGAACGAAAAGAAACCCCACAAGGAAGTTATGAAATTCTTGACGCCTCGCAGACTATAGCTCAATTGTTTTTATTTTGAAAAACACATGACTTGGACAGAAAAGATAGTAAATAGTTTAAAAAAAAAGATAAAAAAATAAAAATGCAATCGGTCGCAGAATCATTCATAATTTACACAATTCACGCATACACAAGCCGATTAACAAAAAAATATCATGAAAAACACAACAAGAAACTGCAATGCATTTCGCGGACTGATTTTTACCGAGATATAGTTTTCTAACTTAGAGAGAGTAAAAAAGTAACGTGTACAAAACTGAAAGATGTAAACTTCCTTCTAAGCACTAAACAGCGAAATAAAATAAGAAAAAAAGTACGCGATGGATATGCGAATAAAAAATAATTGAAAGAAAGAAAGGGGAAGAAACTTAGACGAGAAAAAAAATTTACATAATTATAATGTTAGGTTTTTTTATCGAGAGCAAAACGATATTTTTATTTATCCTTTTATTTTTATACGTTGTAAACTACGGAGAAATTGTTAAAAGAAAAGAAAATTGCAAAAAATCAATTATGAGACAAAAAAAAATAATGTTAACGGTCGACGACAATTAGATTGTGAAGTAGAGATATGCAGTCACTTGGATTAAAAAGTAAATGAAAGCTTTAGAGCGAATGATTGTGTATATGCCTCAATGCCAAATAGAATCTCGTTATTTTTCCAGGAATCGCAATCGTACTTTTCAATAAAAATACAAACGATTTAATATGCACAATGAAAGTGAGAGAGAGAAAAAATAGATGCATTTCTGCCAATTAATCGGCTGCTCGTTGGTAATTTTGTCACTATTTATAAAAACGGTATAAGGAGAAAAAATGAGGGAGGAGAAACATAGCGCAGACGCAAATCGATTTAAGCTACACTAGAAAATAACGTTTGTACCTCTATTTGTGATCAATGGAAATGAACGTTATATTAGGGATTTTTCTATGCAGTGCAAGTAAACGATTATGATGATGTGTGCGTGCGAATGTCTGCCTTTTTTGTGAATGGTGAGGAAGCGAATCAACGTGTCAGTGATGAATGTGAGTCGATAGGGTTGGCAAATGGTTGGAGCGAGTGGCTAAAACAATATAAAATAAAATAGCAACTTAACGAATATAGACGAACGAAGGAGTATACACGGGAGGAAAGAAATTTTGCAAAATGCTAGACACTCACGCTAAAACAGAA
Organism: Megastigmus dorsalis; assembly: GCA_900490025.1. Classification (NCBI taxonomy): domain Eukaryota; kingdom Metazoa; phylum Arthropoda; class Insecta; order Hymenoptera; family Megastigmidae; genus Megastigmus; species Megastigmus dorsalis. Next base: position 4,457 of record UELU01144918.1, read on the forward strand.
GCGAAATGTATTTTTGTTGTACTTAAGCTTTACCGTTGTTATCGCCTCGATGGCGCCGCCAACGAACTTTCGATGCTTCGACTCGAAAATAAAAAAAAAATTTTGATGAAACGATTGTTCTTTTTTATAACCGGAGAGAAGAAAAATGTCGGGGAAAAATTTTCCTGCGAGTACGCGAAAGTTCGTTGACGGTCTCTTTGATTTGTGAAATTGGCACACATCGGTTTGTTTATTTATTTATTTTTTTTTTAATTTTTTTTTCACACATCGAGTCGCTTTGACACTTTGTTAACGAAAAATGATGGGAAAACTTTTCCGACCTACGAGGAAAATTAAAATAAAAAAAGTCTAGTGACGTTTCTTTTTTTAATAGGAGAATAAGTCATACAGTTCCTTAATGACGTTTATATTTCAAATCATCTTATATCAATAAAAACAATGTATCATTTATTTTGATTTATGGTTATTTCTCACCTTTTTATCCTTAACCTTCCAAAACACCTGAAAAGCACCTTAAATTATTCTATATAAGCTCAACAATTATATGTATCTAATAACTGAATTGGCTAGAATAGTAATTTTCCATTTCTTATTTTTATCATAACTTGAATAACATCATTTGCACAGTAAATTTATGAAAAAGGAAAAGAATAAAATTAAACTGATATTATAAGCGATAAAAATTTATTTTACGATTTTCCATTTGCTCAAATACCATGGATTCTCATTCGAAATACATTTACGTAACCGCTTACAACTCTAAGAAGAAAAAACATACCAATTTAATTCAAGAAATCATAGACAGATGTAAATTCAAATGTAAAAGTATCCATATATATACCGAAAGATGTATACAAAAAGCCAGCATTAACGATGGATTAAGCAAAGGAGAGTCAGCGGGGAGGGCCTCGCGCGCAAGGCAAAGCCGTAACGCAACTTCCTGTGGAATATTTTCCATCGGCGCACGAAGAATCCACGTCAATTGGTATAATTCGGCCGATCGGACCGTTTCAGTTAAACGAGCGAATTATGGAAAGCAGAGAGAACGGCACCGGCGATATTCCCCCGGCGTATATACGTACACACATACACAGTAACTGCCGCGTGCAGCTAAACCCAAGAAAATGTGCGTGCGAAAAACCGCTTGGCAGATGTGCAGCTTCGACGCACTCACGGTTTAGTCACCATTTGCGGCGTGTAATCGATTTGGCGTGAAGTTTTCTTTCGCGTTGACAATTTGTCGAAGCATTTTTCTTGAATCTCATTATCGGAAAGAAATGGAATTGGAATTACGGTTACATCATTAATTAAATAGAGGGTTTTCGTGAAATGGAATAGTCGATGCTAAAATTATCAGAAACTGGTGTAGTCTTCGTTTAATACTGATTATACTGTTACAGTTTAACATTGCTATTAGGTACAGAGTAGTTTTGATAATCACGTTATTACTTAAATTCAGTCGCCTTTGAATCGAAGTGCACTTATAATAAAGGCAGTATCTTGTTATGTTCGACAAAGATCCACTTATCTATAATAGCCTGAACCTTTTATTTCGAACGATAAAAACCGAGTGTATTATGCAACCTGGTTATTGTATTTAAACAAATTCTAGATTCACAAGTTCTTCCACCGATAATAAAATAACAAGTATTAACTTCGTAATAAAGATTAATTATTTGAAATATCGTAGTTTTATTTCTGTTTGTTAATCTTCTGACAGCCGGCATTTAACCTACTGAAAAAGAGTAACTTTTTCGAAATTTTCCATATAAATGTTTCTTAAATAATAATATATGTGGGCCGATCATGGAATGAAGCCATATGGCGTCATGTCGGCTGGCAGTGGTAAAGGGAAATTTTCAAAATTTTTATATCAGCAAAGAAAGTTTTCTAAGGATTTTGAGTGTTGCTGAGAATGATTTTGATACTTATTTTGATCAAAAATGGATGCTAGGTAATGAATTGGCCATTTTTATCAATTTTGGAGTCAATTCTGACCAGTGATAATACATAGAATTTTAAAATTTTTGGTCTGCCATCTTGAATTCGCCATCTTGGAATTGAGATTCTGATTACATGTTTGTGCTCAGTAACCTCAAAAACCCCCGAGTAAGAAATTTCAAGTAAAATTATTTTCAAGCCAAATGGCGTCATCCAGGCTGTCAGAAGGTTAAAAACATTTCTGCACGTGTTTGTAGTCGGTATTAAGGGTCTATTTGTTAGTCTCGTATCCCACTTTCTCTCCTATCAACGTCTCTTCAATCCGAAGCTAAACTCGGCAGTTTAAGCACTTACAATACCCAAGCGTCGGATTTCGCCGGATTTCGGTGAAATATTAAGCAGGCACTTTTAGTTCCAGCATTTAAATTACGAGATTATGTTATGGCGTCTTAATCTTTTCTAACCATTAGATTAAATTGTGTCTGTTTTTACCGTTCCACTGGCTAATACCTTCCTCCGTCTAAAAACCTTCAATCCCGGCTCGTGTTTCTGATCGATTCAACAAAGAAATTAGCATGATAGTAAAAAATTGGGGGGAAAATTGCTCAATCCACGAGGGATTGGAAAATGTGCGGTGCTCTTGTCGTTCGAACAAATAAACTGTAGTCGAACTATTTATTAACGTAACAGATGCTATTATCGGTATACGCGGCAAGATTCGGATGCAGGGAAGCGCGGGTCTCGATAACAAAAAATACACTTATTTTGAAGAGATTTTGGTTTTAGAGAGAAAAATAAAGTATATTGCTTTGGGGTAAAGAAAAATTGCGCGCCGATAGATAAAGCGGGTATATTATCGGAATGAAGTTCGGGCTTCGTAGTTATTTTTAATGTAGATATTCGACGTGTCCGAACTTTATAGTTCCACTTAAGGAACGCGGCTAATCTGAGATAGATTAGGTACGATTACGCAATGCGGCGACCTGAGAGCCGCATCGAGTCATTTTTTGTTTTCACATTTACAGCCGCTGACCGTGTGGCACTTTTACTCATCTCCGATGCCGCTTATGGAACTTTTACTTATAATATTTCGCGGTACACACGAGGCTTTAGCAATCGGTCTTGGGTTTTGTACATGTAAATTCATACGAGCGCGGAGTATGGGGCGACGTAATAAAAGCTTTAATTGTTGCTCGGCTTTACGCGAAACATTATCTGCATAGTAAAATGAAACGGTTCGTGTTTCGTTTATTATTGTTGCGTGACTCAAGCGCAGTAACGCGCGCACGAATCCGTTATCGGTGCCGCGCAGCCTGTGGAATGTTCAAATTGCACAAATTCGAGTCGTTTAAATAAAATAACGCAAATCATCGATAGGTTAGAAAATTTCTTCAATTTAAAAATCAAATGGAATTGAAAAAAGGTTCGATAGGTTCGAAATCTTCCACGCATAATCGATCGATTCGTCCAGGAATAATCTCGCGATTCCATACCGTCGAATCGCAACATTTCTATAAGCCCATATACTGAATTAAAACGCGATGAGCTGCCACATCGAAAGAGAGGAAATAATATTCGTTTAGGTCATACAAACCGACTCGGCGATGAGCCTTTTCCCCGACTCGGCGCGAGAATCTCGCATTATAACGCGACGATAACCCCGTACGGAATATATATCGTTTTTCTGTCTAATAGAAGTTATACATCGCGGCTTCGTCTCGCCACTCTCGCTTGATAAGATAGAGGCGCGCGCGCGTTCTCAAAAGATTATTTTCGGTACGATAATCTTGCCGGGCGGGACGACTTCGAGAGCCGCTATACACTCGACAGAGCATTTCCATTGAGCTCGGAGGCGATTTCGTGGGATACTTATACCCTCGGCCTCGCTTGATTTACGATCTTATACATGTACAAGCGAGACAAAACTATATACGGGTTCGGAAATGAAAAGCCCAGGGGTTGAAGTCGTTAAATCCTGTATCTGCAGTTGGTGCGCTTGCACTACTAGCAATCAGCTTTACAAATGTTCCTGTTCGTTGATAAATTCCACTTAAATTTGATGAGGGTCAAATACGTGGGGTTCAACAAAATCTTAAAAATGTATTCTCTTACACTTGCCGAACTATATGCTTGCCTGTATGAAAAAAAAAATGGGCGTTTAACTGAACAGAAGCGAAGTGACGGTATAGAAGGTGGCGTTTGCCCTGAATTGCGCGCGCTTTCACGATGCGCATGCGTGTGGTCGATAGTCCCGCGCCTGTCAAAGCGTAATCAATCACTTGGAGCGTATACATTACTTAACTAACAGAATATTTACAAATTTCCTACTTGACATTAATTAATCAGTGCCTTAATTCAATGTGCTTAGATTATACATAGATACGTTACCTGTTTCAATACAGGTAATCTATTAAGATGTGCGCTATTATATATGAATAGAGTCATAAGCATTTGGATTTATTTCAAAATATAATTTCAAAATCTATTATATATATCGATATAAATTGCTTTGAAATTTTACTTAATTTATACGAGTGATAAGGTAAATCCTTAAAAAAAAAAAGAATTATATGCAAATTTGAGGAAGTTATTAATTATATCAGATAAATTATAATTATTATAGGTATAAATCAATTGCAAGAAATATATATTTTTATTCCTTATTCTAAGACTGGTATTGCGAATATTGGAAACGCGACTGTATAATTAGGATAGGTGAATCTGAAGTTGATTAGCATTTATTTTGTGACTCCACTTAGCAAATTCCGGGACCATGGGAATCAATTGCGTGCAGCTCATAAAACAGAAATCATTCACCTCAAGAAAAGAATAAGATGTATATACAAAGGCAGTTCCAGACTGATTATGATGAAATAATATCTGCAAGCTGAGCATTTCTCCAAATTACATGGCCCGTGTAAGAAAGAAGACTGCGAAAAATGTGCACTCTCCAACTGCTGCGGATAAAAAAAAACTTCGTCAGCTTAGTCGAAGATTTCGATTTTTATACAAAACCAAACCGAAAAGAAAAAAAGAAGGAGTGCGTTATAGAGCGGGAACCAAAGTGAGCTCTCCTCTCTTGATAAATGACTACTCACTCGCGCGCACACACACACATACGTACGCATATGTAGCGATAAGTTTTGGGAAGGCCCCCACAGACACATCGAGCTCCGTTTCACGTATACGATAGTATGTGTAGCAGCAGCAGCAGCAGCAGCTCTTGAATCGGGGAGAGAAAAATTGACTCGGTTATACGATTACAGAGTGCTGAATGAGTGGGTAGATAAGACGAGCGAGAGAGAAAGAGAGAGAGACGGGACTGATTGTATAACGTCGAAAGAGAGGATTGCGGTAAGATGTATATATATATATTACATATTCGTTTCCTTGACCCTATCGCTATCCTCGTCGGAGCTCCGCACGCGCGTGTGCAGCACTTCGCTCGCTATCTTCTTTTCCCTCCCGTATGCCTCCCCCCCCCTCCCTCCTCTCTCTCACACAGATCTTTTTTTTTCAGCGAAGCTGGTATCGTGTACGGGAGGCCGGCCATATACGACTCACTGGGCCAACCGAGCAATAGACGAAAAGGCGACTTCCTCTCAATTATAATTTCGCGGACTCTCTCTCTCTCTCTTTCTATCTCTTCCGCACTTCCTATTATTATTTCGTTGATACGAGAGTTTGTATAGCTTTACCGAGTACACAGGCGAACTTGTATATATTTGGATACGGAAGTTAGCGGGAAAAGTGTGTCAGAATTTTATTTCCTCAAAATCTCTTATTTGTTCTATATATAATACTGCATTTGTTTCATTTTGCAGAAACTTTTAAAACCTCTTTATCGATTCCTCTGTGCCGTAATATTATAAGAGCTGCTGCGATAGGTCGCGCGGCTGCGAAGCGTAGCTCTGAGAATTCGAAAAAAAGATATTAAGTCACTGCACAGTTGTAAAATCAGTGCGTCCACGTAAAACGCATAACGGATTACGATACCGCATCTTGCAAGTTTAATTTATCCTTTCGTCCAGAATTCGGAATGATAATTTATTTTACGGCGAGCTGCGCGAAGTTCGACGAACTCGATATAATATACACTTTTCGACAAAACTCTCATTGGGATGATCAAAAATGAAAGAAAGAGAGTTCGAATATATTCCAGTTGAATTGATAAGGCGCCAGCTTGCGCAAAGAAGCTACCAATGACTAATACTGAATGATTAGGAGCTACTTCCTCTCAATTAAAATGTTTCGCGTTACGTCGTTCTTATGTTGGGTCTATGATTTTCTATTTTATAATAGTTTCATTATTCTTTTTTATCTGGTTCCTAGTGTGGAGTGCAGATATACTTTGTTCGGAAACGTTTATTTTTAAGAATCCGCGTTAGGTGTAAATGAATTTTTCATTCGCTGTAGCGTTCGTATTTTTCGATTCGGATATAAATAGAACAGGGAAATAAGAGAGTATAATTGTTTTGATTATTTCGACAAACATACGTTACATATCCACACAATTTTTAACACGTCCTTTTGGTATAAGCAAATATTAAAAATCCGCTGACTTATACAGCAAGCATACATAAATCATCTTAGTTCTCTGAATGTCTTTATCGCGACGTAGCCTCGCAGTTAAATATTTCGAGGCATTTAAAAGAAAAGGAAAAAAAAACAAGAAAGGCGGCTATAATCATTCATTTTTTATCCGTATATACAGTCGTTGCGCAAGCTTGCAGTTATATAGTCGAAGGCTATAAATATTACGGTGTTACAACAATTCAGAAAAGCCTAGCGAGCTGCCGAGATTTATCAACGGCGAAGGTTTTACATTGTTTGTTAGCTGAATGAATGGCTGTGCGGGGTAAAGGATGCGAAGAGAGGAAGGAAGGGGAGCCACGCACACAAACACACACACACGGGATAACAAAATTGATAAGGAATCTCGGTGGATATATAGATGCCCGTGGCGATGTTATCTATATGTCCGTGCGGCGCCAAACTCGTCACTGCGGCTATGTCTCTCTCCTTCAGCTTGGGTTATTAAGATTAAACCGCGCGCGCGCGCGCGCAGCCGCATATATTTCGATCTGAAAAGAGTTCTAGGAGTTCAGTTTGATGGAAAGAAGACTTAGTTTGTATATACGAGTTGTGCATTATTTTTTTTTTTTCGTTTCTGGCTCGCTTCCCGGAAATGCCGGCTATTTGCGAAAACGACTTTCGGTATGCTGCAGAAGTCGCGGATATTAATGAGAATAGCGACGTTTTCGGTTCGATCGATCTCCTGGCGTTTAAACGTTCAAAATTCACATAAACCACGAAATTGCACGCGTATATACGGAAGTAGGTATTTTTTGATACAATGTAAATGAAATTCTTTCAAACGAATTGATTTTATCGTACAACTCAACGATAAGTAGCTTCTAGCGATCGTGTCGATTCACAGAAACTGCCTAGATCAAACATAATGTTACATTGCTGATAACATCCCAGTGCACGATCGATTCGTCACGAAATTACACACGAAGACGTAGATCGGGAAGTGTATCGTACAGAGCCCAAGCGAAACGGACGCGTCAGCTAAACGAAGTTAAAAAATCGCGCGGAGCCACAACAGCTGCCCGATGGTGCGCAATACACTTGTACGTTGGCTCGCGCGGAGTTGAATAACGACGCGCTTTACCAACGTGTACAAACGCATCGTAATATTTTTCAAGCGAGCGGCGCGCAACACACTCCGCATAACCATACAATGTCGTCTTTTTATCGTCGGATAATTAGCAATCGCTCGCCGCGCGTATCTTGGAATTCTTTAGCTCCGCGCGAAGATCAATACGAGCAGCTCGCGTCAGCGGAAAAATGAAGTTTCTGCGCCTGTATCTCCTATATATCCCCGATAAGGCACTATACATCGCGGATAATGGTAGTGTCAATGATGCCGAAGCACGTGTGGCGCCGACTGATCTTTACGTAACAGCCGAGCGCCGCAGCAGCTCATACAAACGTGTGCGGTGCAGCCGTGCAAGAATTGAAGTTGCGCACGAGAGCGAAAGAGAGAGAGAGAGAGAGAGAGAATAGACGAGATTCACGCGTACAACTTCGGTGGGTGCATAACTTACCGCCAATCTAATCATCGTCGTCGTCGTCGTCGTGGTCGAAGAAACGAGCGAGACTAGCATATTGTTCGATAATGCACGCGAGGAAACGAAAGAAACGAAAAAAGAAAAAGAAGAAGAGAACCGAATCAGCAGCGCGTTACGTAAACAAAACCGTGGATGTAATAATAGCCGGGACATCGCGTTCGATGCAAATCAGTGAGACGCTCCATTATCTCGCGTTATTATTATCAGAGTCGCGAGAAAATTTCATCGGCGGCTAAGTACAGGCCGCAACTGATGCAGTTTGGCGCTTCCAAAACAAATCGCCGCATCTGCCTACACGACAGCTAATACATATATTGCGTAACCCCTTGCGTCTGCAGCCTATAGCAGTGAGTCATGGTACAAGAGAGAGAGAGAGAGATAGAATCGGACGAGGATGTGCATGCGCGCGTACGCGGATGTGTACCGACTGCACCGCGGGCTTATCGATATGCGTGATGGATCGGCCGAGGCTTTTGTTTCCGCGAACTCTTGGGGGCCGCCAGCACCGAGCTCGGCTATAGATTAGCTGGCGCTGCGCTGCGCCATACCGAGTGTGCACAGTTGAAGGATGGGTGGCTACTTTACGATAGGCTTCTGGTTAAACTGCTCGAGCGTGTATTTTAAGCCTGTTACTGCATTCGCTCTGTGTCTTTCTTCTCGGGCTTGTTTTTTTTTTTTTTTTTTTTCTATGTTTTCAGTTGTGAGCTTGCAGTGCTTTGTATGTACTGCCATAGCGGCTGTAATCGATCAATCGAAGGTCTACCGATATCGAATATCGTCATCGTGTACGACGATTGGTGAAAAACTATACGACAGTCCAACGGTTAATAAGCCCGAAGCTTCCGAATAAACATTGTTTGAACATTTACATTTACCAGAAAGTGCAACTTTGAGCTCCGCCGAGTTGGAAAACAGGTTAAACGCGTCATTCGCTTTGTGTGCATGCCAAATATGTATACTTGGGTTTTTCCAATGAGCAATGGTTAGACGAGAAAGTGTTTTTCAACACAGGTGTATAAAGCTACATGCACGGTTATGCACGCGAAATAACACCACATCGAGCTTACTTATCTACTCGTAACTGTATCGTTCGTTCTGAGAACAATGTGTTGTTGTAAATAATATAATATTTATGAACTAAAATAAATTTTATACGTACTACTGTGTATATGCCTGAGTTGCACAAAAAGCATTTTAATCAAAGAACTTTGTTAACGTTTATATGTATGTGTAGATGAACATATTTCATACTAAAAAATACGATTAACAATGTAGGATTACGCACATTTTATATAATTATTGATAACGCCCACATTATAAAATCGGCCTATGACGTACTTTTCCCTAAAATTTAGCACACATTATCGTGGACACCAATTAGTTTACTTATAAATCATGATTATTTCTTGTCAACCGAGGTCGACTTTGCCACACATCATTCTATAAGATAACAATAATGCTCGGAAATATTTAATATTATCTTTAATATGAATTAGTGATATAAGTAGATAAATATATAAAACATTGTATAGTTTTGATAAATCTAAATAATACTTATTTCATCGATCCAATTTTTCAGACGGAATGGAAACACTTTTGTTTCAATGTAATTCGTGAAAACGTTGCTAATAAATTTATTAACGGAAGAGCTGGCGCATCTTTACCGAAATAGAATCTAATAATAGGTTACGATGGTCTGGAAACTATACGAGCAAAGTTATTCATTCTCGTATTTACTTTATAGATATAGATATAACGTTCTAAATAAATACGCTTTAATAAATAAATATTGAAGATTTTATCAAAATTTCGCTCTTCTTTTTATTTTATTTGCCTTGGAATGCCAACTAACGCTGTGTATATCCCATGCAAATTATAGCAGTGTTGCCCTTGATGGTGTTCATTTTAAGTTATGGCTCTAGACGCATGCATCGAATACAAATTAACCATTTTTCCATTAAAGGGAACGGTAATTATTTTGTCCATTAAGAATTTTTCATACGGGCTTGGGTAACGACTAACAGACCGGCAAGAATACCTGTTTTATATCATATTTCATATTCTTCACAGTTTTATCAAAATTCAACATGTCTTTTATTTTGAGTTACTGTTGATTGACAATTACATTGAAATGAATAAAAAAAAAGCAGAATCAAAATTAATTTATAACAATAAAAATTGATTCAAACGACCAAACCGTGATAGTTACTATAAACTATTTATTAATATTATCGTCGATAAAATTTTAAATATTACAGCTGGCATTTTTAAATCTCCATTCCATCTAAGAAAAAAGAATACTAAAAAAAATCCTCTCAAAATACATCCATCCCCAAAATCAATTCTACCCAACGGTCGGTATCGAGTAACTCGAGATTCAAATTTAAAGAGCCAGAACGCAGTAAAGCGCGGGAATTTCGCGGCGCGCGCTCTCGAACGAATGCATCCGGCGCGTCGCTATATGCAGCTATACGGCATCGGAATCTAGACTCGTAGCAGACGGTCTCTCGGCTCTCGAGTCGAGCGCTCTCCTCTCGATCCCCGCGCGAAACCCGTGTATATACAGGGCGCATGCGCAGTAGTCAGTGATGGCGGAGCAGTCCGTGGAAGTTATGTCGTCGCGTGTGCCGATACTCGTGATTCTCGGGGCTACGGGGTCGGGAAAATCGCGCCTCGGAATCGAGCTCGCGCGAAAATTCCGCGGCGAGATTATCTCAGCGGACAGTATGCAGGTAAGTCACTGGGAAGTGTCCGTGGAAAGTGCCGACGGCTACGGCGGTGTTTATCGATCGTTTGAGGTTAAAAGGCCGAGAGGCAGAGGAGAGGCGAGGTGCGCGTGAGGAGAGCACAACACCACGCGGTCCCTGCCTCGCAGACAGAGAGAAGTGAGAGAAAGAGAGAGAGAGAGAGAGAGAGCGAGAAGAACCACTGCCGCTGCCGCTGGTTTCGTGTACGTAATACGAAAGCAAGAGTGACTTTCGTTAATCGTTTTGCCTGCGAGTCTCTCTCTCTCTCTTTGTGTGTCCATGTGTATGTATGCCAGAGAGTTTTATGAGACCTGCGCCCGCGTGTATTACCATGTTGTTGTGTACAGTCTTGCTCCTCTTTACACATCTTTTTTTTCCTGTCAAAACATAAACACCTGCTGCTTTCGGGCGTGTGTCTCGGATTTCGGGTCGATATCGAAGAGAGCTTTGTTATTCTATACTTCTTTCTTTTTTTTTTCGTCTATGTTATGATCCCGGTGTCTCTATTGCGCGATAATGGACGATATATTCAATGTCAACCGTGGCTCTCGTTTGTTTGAATAATTAGCGCTGGGTATATGTTTATGATCGAATGTAAATTTTACGGCGCCGAGGTGAATTTCAATTCGATACCTGCATGCACTCGATATTATTATTTGATTCTGGTGTGTGTGTGTGTGTGTGTGTGTGTCGCGAAAGTTTATTTTTAATGAAAATTGTTATTTCTACGAGTGTACAGTTTTGATTTGTGTTAATTAATTTTTTGAGGTGATTTAACGTTCTTAAATTAGTCGCGAGCGTTATTAACGTAATTAGTTTTGTAATATACTTTCTGGGATGGCTGGCAATGAATTTATGCATTATTTACTGCAATGAGTTCGTTGTAGGCCCGTAAAATTAGGACAGTTTATGCAAGTAGTATTATAAGACCTCGCATTAAATTGAATACTTAATAGAAAGTATTAAAACTGTGTAGTGCGCTGTATTTCTATTTTTGATTTTTAAGTCATAAGTTTTCAGATTAAATGGGTACTTGGAAAATTTGAAACTTAAGTAAAATATTTTTTCACGAGTTTTCTCGATATTTGGGATGAAAATATTTATCTGTAGATGAGGAAAATTCTATTTTAATTTCTCATAAACTTTATTCATATTATAATCATAAAGTGTACTAAAAGTTACTCAAGAGTAAAAATCAAAATATTTAAAAGTTAGATCAGGAATCCACCGGTTGAATATAGAATGCTTTAGGGCTCGGACAGCCAAAAGAATGAGGAATAAAAGAATAAGAAAATAACATTGGTTACTATATCTATATACATAAGAAATAACAGGAATATGGAGGAATAACTTTTTATTTTTCATATATACAGATATAGAAACCAATGCTATTTTCTTATTCCCTCATTCCTCATTCTTTTGGCTGCCCGAGCCCTTACGTTTCGTAATACTAACCTCTTATGTGCAAATCTTTCAAACGGAATTGGCGAAAAATTTTTGACAGGAGGAAGTGCCGAGATCAAATTGTCCAATTCACAATGGTATCAACGGAATAAAGAGGCGTTAGAGGACGCTGTCCTTTTTTTAAATAAATTATGGAATAAATTTGTTTAATTTGCACGCGCGCCGGACGTTAGAAATCGAATTATGATAAATACCTTGTAATTTGAAACTGCGCGAACGGTGAACTCGTTGAATTCGGTCGCTTAGCCATACGTTAAGTTCACCTACGCTGGGCTAATTAAAAATTTAAAACAGTGTATGACTAAACATGAAAGAATTTAATGGGACATGTTTTAATATATACTTGATCGAGTCATCATAAATATCGAATACATTAAAATAAGCTTTCGCACGAAATCTATATCGCACACGTATATACGAAGCGAGAAAAAGCTAATTGAAATTTTTTGGATCTGTCAAGCCGAGTGATAAATGAAATTAAGCTGATATTCTTAGATCTTCGCGTGGTTTATTTGTTTCCGCATTGGATTACGAGTATAAATATATTAAGGCAGTTTCTTTTTTATTATGCAACGAGCGTAAGGTAGTGTGCATAAATTTTCCGAATAATTAGTTAATGCGACTTAATGGTCATTCTTGATAATTTTCGTTCCTTACACGTTATAAGCCAGTTGACTAAACTGTAATAAATCCTTATTTAAAGCAGCATTAATTAATACTCAGTGCTACATGCGAATAACGTCCGAGTAAGCTTAAATACTCTTACTTGTGCACGTGTAGCATTTATCGACGTAGATTTCTATGGTAGTTGTGGTAATTATTTTAGTTTTTCGCGAATTAAAGAGAAATTTGTGTGGCGTTATTCAGTTTCAAATTAACTCGAATGGATATTGATTAAACCATGATTAGCTTACTTTTGAGTTAGTAAAAGACTTAGACTTATAGTTAGAGCAAGCGAAGATTTTTAAGTACCAATTGGAAATCAATTGCGGATTTAGCAAAGCATGTTAAGTATATGCGAGTGAAAATTTGTTTTAACGTATTTTAAATAAAATGCTACACCAATGAAGATGACAATTTCATGAGAAATTGATGTTCGTTCAAATTTACTCAATAGATACGTCAATTATAATACGTTAAATTTTACAAATTTTATTTCGTAGATTTTTGATTGGATGGTATTCCCTCAATGTAGTGTGTAGTCAAGCACTTTCCTATGTCCGTGGTACAATGAAAAATATAATGTATATTGATGCACTGAGTTTCATTTAATACCATGTTTCACGTAGCATAATAGATAACTTACCAAAACCACTAATGATTGTTTATACTAATCACACACCCAACCCGTAAAAATTCGTAGTCCTACACTAATTCCCTGCAAGTTCTAGTAAAAGAAGGTTTACTAATCTTCAAAAAAAAAAAAAAGGGTAACAATAACGATGACTTTAATTGGCCGTTCGCGTTACCCAAGAAGCCCTTACGAAGCGCAATGTATATATATACGTGCTTACGCTCTCGGGGCCCAAGCTCGAGACCTCGAAAAAGAGTCGAGTAGAGTGGCTGACAAGCATATTGGCCAACAACGCTGAAACGCGTTCTCCGCTTCGCGCGATATCTTATCGGTCACGGTTCACGAAAATTATTCTCAGTGTCGTGAATCTGCCGGATGTCATTATAAAAAAAAAGAGTGAGCGAGAGAGAGAGACGAGGAGAGAACGACGACGACTCTGGGTCGCGCTCCGTCTGTCTCTCTCGTTTTCCTGCGCGCGATGAAGATTCGCGGCCTACAGTTATGGATAAAAACTCGAACTCGACTCTGACTGTGGCCCCATAAATTAAGAGTCTCGTAAGACCCCGCAGAGCTTTCCCATATACCCGCGTCGTCGTGCGTATACATGTACGACTGTACAGCAGCTGTGCGCTCGACTTTGAAATCTTATCGCGTTTTTATTATGTACATACGTAGAAACGTGGCGTATATGTGCGTGTGTGTGCGCGCATGTACAGAAAGGGCCTTTTGGACGTTGAGCCTTTTGCTCGCTAAGCCACGACCTTCGCTTGTTACATCGACTCGCTTTTAGCTGCCCAAGTCGCGTGTAATTTTGCGTGTGAGAACTCACGTGTGTGCGTGTGTGTGTGCGGTTCCTTAAAAGGACCGCAGGACCGCGTAATCCGATCACGATGGATGATACTTCCGTCAAAAAATTGTGCGGGTTGGGGTCTGCCTCTCTCTCACTCTCTCTCGGTCTCTCTCTCTCTCTCTCAGCTGTCTAGAATAGCTAATACCGTGACGTTTCATTTGCGTGAGGAGGGTATTTAGTTGGAGGATAGTATGTGGGACGTGCGTATCTAGTCACTTTTTAGAGCAAAAGCTCCAGAGAATTTAGATTCTCTTTTCTTCGCAACCAGATTGCGGGAATTTCTTAATTGACGCGCAAGATTTTGAGATGCGATTGTGTGATTAAAGGTTTTTGTAGTTTATTTAATCCTGCAAAGGAAAATAGCCACTTTGAGAATAAAGTGAATCTTTTAATGGATAAAATTTTATATTCCAGTCAGTGTACGACTGTTATTTATTTCACAATGATCATTTGCACAAAATATAGGTTGAATTACTTGTTATTATAATTTAAGTCAAATTCTACTCATTGAAGGAGATTAAGATAAAAAAAGTGAATAAAAAATTTCACATTCCGTACGTTAGAATATAAAACCAGTTTCCTTAACTATTACTTTTTAAATACAGCGTACGATTTCTTTACAGATTAAAATAAGAACGACACGTTTTTTGTGAATTTATCAAAACTCCCTACCATAAATACATACGCTTAACCAACTCACATCTTTATATCAACTTTCGTACAAATTATTCCATTTCATCTCATGTATATATATAAGAAGTTTAACAGCTTTTGTGCAATTGTTTCAGCTCATGGTTTAAAATACAATGAATGAAAAACGAAATCGTTACATAAATTGATCCAAGTCAATTCATTGACAGTAATTTAGTTTAAATCACCAAAAGTTTTTTCCCACTTAAAGTTTTCCGTTCGCGTAACGTGCTACCATCAGTTGGCTATTTTAAATCCAGCTATAGACACATATCCACCAGAAGCAAAGGCTTTCCGAATCTCTAAGAAACACTTACAAAACTGTTTGAAACGAAGAAGACGATGGAAAAGTTCTTGTATCTCTCTACATATATACAACTAGTATACCACTGTAGCCTGGCCCACATAACGAGCTATGTGTGTGTTTTATTTTAAGAAAAACCTCATAGAAAGAGAAAAAAAGTCTTTTTCTCAACCAGATACCGGAGTCCCTTACCTCGTAATAAATAACATCTAATTAGCTGACACATATTGTCTCTCCCATGTAATTTCCAAGGCGGTACACAAAGCTTCGTCGCGCATTCCGGTAGCTGCTCTCCTCATATGACCAAATTGCTTCCTACAAAGCATAAAAAATGTGAGTGTTCGCGTACACACTAACGCGCGCTCGAAAAAGAGTTTGAAAGAAGGTGACAGTGACAATTTCCATCCTCCGCAAGCCAATTATTTATCTCGATTTTTTTTTCGCCACAGTGAAGATTCTCTCTTTTGGTCTCCAGCGTCGACGTGGGTGGGTCTTTCAGGAGTCATCGGCTCAATTTAGGATCTCTACATCGCTATGGCGTCTCTGTGTGTGTGTGTGTGCCTGTATGTGTATTATATAGAGGCGCTCTTTTTTATTACACGCGAATACGCAGACACACACACACGCGTAAGCGAGCACTGACGAAAGTCAAGGAGTCGGAAAGAGCGTGCTAATTTATTCTTGGATCGGAGTCGCCGCGCGGGGGGAAAACTAGTTCAAGACCAATTATCGTGATTTAAAGTCGTGCGGGGATCGTGGTGTTGAGGAAATGGAAGGGAAGACTGGCGGTGTTACTTTTTTTTTTTGCCTCTCGTCTTTTTAAATAAGAGGGAAGAGGAGATTTTTCGGGGCGATGAAAATTGTAGGCGCGACCGCGATGTACCTTTGAAGTGGATTGTGCTATTAGTCGTTCGGTGGAGTGACGATGAGATGTATTCTTAGAATAATGGTTTTTCCTGACAAAATTATTGAGTTGTGCTATAATTATTGTTCGTTCGTTAATTGATGCGTATCTCGTGTCATGAAATTTTGTTATGTTTTAACTACTTCCTAGAGAGGGGTAACAGTTCTTTAATTACGATATGAAACTGTTATGTAGATATTGTCTAAATTATACTGAGTAGATTTGGTAATTGCGCTATAGAGGATAAGCTTATCAGTAATTTTCTATTCTAATATATATTGGAGATTATGTAATAACAAAGGCACAAAAATTAAATACAAAGCTTCCTATAGGAGTAAGCGAAAAGTACCCTGTTACAGAGATCTAACTGTGCTATTCATATTTATTGCAAGCCACTAAATCTGAATCTGATTTTAGAATTGGTCATATCATGTCAAGAATTTGAGATATCCTGTATTTCAAGAATTCAGAGATATCTTAAATTACCATGCTACAGTACTGCTTTGATTATTTTGCTGAGTGGTATTATAATACTATTTGTCACTCCGGTTAAAAATCCATATTGCTACCCCTTCGGGGGTAAAAGTGACCAATATAGTACAAAAACAATCATAAAATCCAAACTAAAAATTATACCAGTGCCATACTGCACGTACCCCTTGTTTAGCATCCCACTATACTGCAGAAGGCTTCCCCTACGTGATATCTCACAAAAAATTTTCTGCAGTATTTTAGGATGCTAAACAAGGTGTACGTGCAGTATGGCACTGGTATAATTTATAGTTTGGATTTTGATCCGACGAGTACTATGCCTACCATATTAACATACAGTAGGGGTACTTTTTAGGGGTTGTAATGCACGCCAGTACGCTTCTTTGTTGTTTTGAGTCATTTGGCACAATCGCCAGCTGGTCTGCACCGGTTATTTTATATTTTAAAAAAAATTAATTTGTCGTTGGAACTTCAGACTCATACTCATGGAGAGGCTCGTAAGCTTTTGCAATGTTACCCCAAAAACTCTGTTAAAATAGGTCGTTATCTAATTGAGTCCCCCACTCGATTTTTCGTATACGATATAAAAAAGCGAACCACAAGTATTCCGCTAGATCACCCAGAACCGTCACATCGAGGTTACGAGCGACTACACAGACGAAAGAAGAAAAAAAACTCGTCCGATCTTTTCACTGGCACATACGCGTGTAATACGAAATGATGAATGACAGTAGTCCGTAGTTATTCAATCAATGTTAAGAATTCCGTCCATAAAGCATGATGGCGGATGGTGGGGGAAAGTTTCTCGGTCTTTCTCGCTCCTCCCGGTACACACCGAACTATCGAAACATAAATTGGTATACGCCCGTGAATTCGAATAAGATTTCGTGGAAATCCGAGAGCCTGGGCACTTTGAATAAATAAATTATTCATACGTGCCCCGAAGGCGAGGCATTAGAGAAACTTTGAAACAATCGGCGAACCGTGCGCACACGCGTTCACACACACACACACACGTATATTCGCATGTATATAGAAAAATTCAGGTTCCACGGTTTAGGTGTATATATATATATCGACTACGAAAATTTATGTGAAAATACAACTTTCCTAATTAATCTAGCGGGTTCTCGTTAGTCAATCGGTCGTCGGTTATCGGGTGTTGAATGATCGGTATGACAAAACTTTTGAAAAAGCCGCGTGAGTCCGAGATGCTGGTCCTTGAATAATAAACGGAGTGGACTTCCCATCGCGATTATTGCCACAAGAACTTTTTGGGACATTGCTGACAGATTCTTGTTTTAAAATAGATTTTTTACCAACATGCGAAGCTATATGAGCTGTGGGGTTTCGAGCATTATTGAAGAACCATGTCGCACTAGAGAATTAATTATCAGGGCACAAACGTGTATTGCAATAGATAATACTGCAATATTAAACATTCTCTTCTGACTGCAAAGTCAGTTTTTTCTCTTTTATTTTTAGAGGCTAATCGTTTTATGTAATTTTTCATCTCTTAATGCTACAGACTTTCCTATAAAGTCTAAAAGAAATGACGTCATTAATTGTTATCTTATCATTTTTTTTCTTGCCAAATATGTAATCTTCTGTTATTAATATACATTTAAAGTCAATTTGATTCTTAAGTGAGAAGATCAAATGTTAATACTCTGTGCAATTCGATCATTAATTAAGTTCTGACATCATTGGTATTTCAAATTACAAAATAATTTGACGTTCACATTAATTTACAGTAGATACAAAATTCCCGATTTGCCTTTATACAAATCCCTGCAAAACTCTACCTACCATCTCTTTTTATTTTCGAATTGTTCTTATTCTAACGAAACATAAGCAAATATTGAAATTCAAATCAAATTCCACTTAATCATTCATTGTATCATCGATCAATACGATCATCATTCAATGCGCTTGGATTCCATTCGATGATTTCAATGCTTTATTAACAGTATAAATCATAACCTTCTTTCGTTACTTCAATTCGAAAGCTAAACCATCTTGGAAACACCACATCAGAGGATTTTTTTATGGTTCCTAAGGTAACAAACGACACAAAGATATACATGGCTCGTGTATACGCAAGCACGTTCCACTTTCCATCTGCTGCTGGTAGGCCTGCAAATGCCAAACTAACAGACTTTCAAAACGCTACTTGCGTCTCTAGAGGTGGGGTACACTCGTGCCTGGTTGGACTATGGTTAAGTTACCGATTCTTTAAAAAAAAAACTTAACCTTCGTGTGTGCCTGGGTGCGATGACTTATCGCGGCTCTACTATAGCTTACGTGTCTTTTGTTACTTTTTTAATGGTTATCATTGTGGTTTTACTTATGTTTACTCGGCAGTATGATAACCTAATTTTTATTAAGCTTGAAGAGTTAATGCGCAATGGCTCGAAAAGGCTAGTTCTTGACCCTTGTTAGAACTAACCTCTTCCCGCTATAAACAAAGTCGATATAAATCAAATACTATTTCTACATTCATTTTTCCAACCCATAAAAGCTACAATATTCATACTAGAAAATTGATTTCTCAGCTTAAATGTAAAGATATACGTCTCCAAGTACAATAGACCATCCATTTAAAAGAATTTATGACTGGAAACACTTTCAAGCTCATGCTAATCGCACTCGTTTCACAAGCGATTAGTTTCCCAATACATCAGCAATATACAGATGGCGCAAGCGTTAGATCGGGATACCGTTATACGATTCATTGGCAAAAAATGTCCACTGGATATGTCAAAGCCCAGTCGCAATAAAAGGATTGAGAACCCCGGCGAGTTTGACAAATCCTCTCTGTCTCCTCCGCTGTATCACCTGCGCTCCTTTGCTAAGCAGTGTCATAGCCGCGCAGTGACTCGTAGTATAGTACTCGTCCCCCTCCACCTCCGCTTTTATACGTTCGGCGCGCGTGATACGCATGAGAAGTGGTGTGCCGTTCGCGACCCGCTGACGCGTGAGAATTATGTGACGGGTTTAAGGCCGACGCGACGACGACACAGCCTAGCAGCGGGCACACGTGCGCGCCATGGCCCGGGCGCGTCCCTTTAAATTAAATTAGCTGACAGAGTGAGAGAGATAGAGAGAGAGAGAGAGAGAGAGAGAGAGAGAGAGCGGCGTATATTCGCGCCTACTCCCTCCGCGCACCATCATCAAGACACACAGACTCCTCATCGGAGCTTCTTTTTGTTTCTAGCAGCTGACTATATACACACTCGCGCCATGGCCTCCTCCATCGGCGTATCTTTAACTGCTGAGAGCTTCATTCGATGCTGTACGTGCGCGCGCGATGTCTCTTTTTCTTATTTCTGTGCGTGCTTTATGCGTTTCCTGTGTATATGCTGCTGTAGATGCTTCTTTTGGGGATTCGAGGGTGAGGAAAGTTGAGTGTATTGAATTGGTTCCGTGTGTGTGTGTGTGTGTATGTTCCGCTTTTTCTCTTTTTTAGGTTGGAGAGGGCGACACTTGGATATGGCGTAGATAAATTTAAATGTAAACTTATGAGCTACATTAATGAGTGTGGAAGTTGTGTTGCGGCCACGCGAAGTTGGAGAATTATAGGTAGTGGCTACTTCAATGCAAACTTTTTGGATTTATATACCGTAGGCAGTCTGTAAAGTTTATGAGGCGCTAATTTTTACGCGCTTATTAGTGCGTTTAAAAAAGAATAAAGCTCCGTTCATAGAACACCGTTGAAACATTTGTGTGGGGATTAGACATTTATTTTTAATAGTTAAAATTAGACTTTGATGACTAGTACTTCTCACATTGGAATCATAAAATTATTACGGTAAAAATAAAATTATTGTTATCTCAAAAGTAATAGAATGAATGGTACTTACATATGTTTATATTTGTATTTAAAAATGTTTTTACTTAAAAAACTGTGAATATTGCTAATAAAATAGGCGTAATTCTATGTTGTGAGCATCAAACATGGTACAATTCAGTAGTTTTAGACAGATATGTAAAAATATTGTAACGAGATGCATTTTCAAGAAGTTCTATTCATCCAGTATTTGTTTTGAATCCATGAAAAAGTTAAATATTTTACTTTAATTGTTAAGCTGTTTACAACTCCAATCCGATATATTTAAAATTAATATTTTTTAATGTTACGTTAATAAGAAAAACTGAAAAAAACAACAAAAATATAATGGTAGGTCGGAAAGTGTAATTTCATGTAAAGTTATTCAATATGACGAATTTCCAGAAAAAAAAAGGGAAAATATCAAAAGCAGAAGTTTGTACATAAATTAAGGTTTTACGTGGGATTTGGAGACTCTCGGCAGCTCTGCTATGGCTCAGCGCAATTTGTGCGTATCGAGATTTCGTCGGCCTTGAACGTATATAGCATCGCGCTGGTGGACAGAGGTGAAGGCACTTCCCGTATACACTTTAACGATTAACCGCAAACTTAGGAGTGCTCTCCTTCCTCCGCTTTTATTTCGCCTTTGTTTACGCACAAAAAAGAGCCGGATTTTTAAATTTCAGCACTAGGTTTCGGCCGCATTCTTTTCACCTCGACGTGACAATTTCGATTTAAACGTTAGCACAAAAATACAGAAAATGTATTTTTATTGTTTTCAAAACAATGGATATTTGTTTAACTTCGCAAACTGTGACGTATTTAATAAACAAAATGGAATTATTCGCGTGTAATTTTGAATGAATAAATGAATGAAATTGAGGCAGAAAGGTAATTATTAGTATACATTATGCGAATGAATATAAAATGAAACTTTAAGAGATAAAATCCTCGCCTTTTTGTAATTTACAATTTAGCTGCAATTAAATGAATAACGTAAGAAATGTATTTTGTCTTAGTATTTATTACTCTTTTTATATGAAATAGTACATAAAATTGTAATGGGATGTAACAGCCGTGTGTAAAATTCTATTTATATTTATGAAATACCGAATCGTAAAATAACATTGGCCTATTTATGGTCGCTATTGTTCTTTTCCTTGAATAAAAAGTGAAAATATAAAAATTTAAAAAGGAAAGCTAGAATCCTGTGCGGCAAATGACGAAATCCGATTTTCAGCTGCCCACGTTTCTGCTAGCCTATGCAATTCTACCGCTTCAGCTAAAAAAAATAATAAATTACAAGTCAATTTTCAAAAACTTTAATTATAAAAGGTAAGATCTTCTATAGCTGCATCCAATTAATATTACAAGTTGAAATATTAATTTTGTTGATATGCCATGACCTTGTCATAAGCTCGTTAGACTTTTCATTTTGCTCTTTTGATTCATCATTTGGTGAACCCGGAAGGAGAATGACATTAAAAATTCACGTGATGGTATTCGAAAGATAACGTCTATTTAGTAAAATGTAAATCGTGCAAAATGACATTAATCATGGATGTAATTTGAGAAATTCATCAAGTCGGTTACTTTACAAAATTTTTCAAGTTGATTGGTTTACGAAATTCTTCAGAGCCATAAAAAAAGTTTGCATCAATATAACTTGAAACACGACAGGATTATGGGTGTTAGTAAGATAAGATTTATAATAAAAGTTTTAATACAATACAAATAGCTGATCTCTTCAAATACAATAAAGCACTGTACAAAGATTTTGTAATTAATTCTAATCTGGTTGAGCTAACATAACCTACTTTTACAAAAATTCTGAGAAAGTGAGAAAAAATTTGTCTTTCTGTCAGAAATTAGCCAGTATCCAAATGCCTCATTACTCAAAATCTTCCGATGACCCATGGATCTCAACTACAAAAGTTTGCTTATATCGCCCTCGAAATTCTAAGTCATTCCACATTCTCTCAAATTCCACAAAAGTGAAAATAAATCACACACAAGCCTCTTCATTTTTCATAAACATCCGATCATCACAAATAAATCATCTTTTTCGCAAAATCACGTCCGGAAATCTCCTATTGTTACTGGACGGGGTCCTGCGGCGGCAAAATCAAATCGATACTCCATTTTACCTTCATCAGTGTACACGACACACCGAGTCACGGGCGCCATTTGATCTATTAACTCTAGATTCCGGCGAAGGTGCTAAGAGAGGAAATACCTCGTGAAAAAGTGCCAAGAGCACACACACACACACGCACGCACAGATACACAGATACACAGATACACAGATACACAGATACACAGAGAGGCTAGAGATGTGCGTAATAGGAGAGGAAAACCAGGGGGCGGCCAACGACCCGCAGCTTATTAATGCCACTACTAACTGCGCGCACGATATACTATATACCATATACACACGCCTGCGTACTCGCGAACGTCAAGAGCCCCGCGACCCTGACTCTCCTCGGTTATCGCTCTCCTGACTCTCCCTCCTCCTCGCGTTCCTCCTCTTTTTCCCTATTACTCGTGCGAGTCTGCCTTTCTTTAGTCCCCTCTCTCTGTGTGGGGCTGTGTGTATGTGTATGGGTACATCGATGTATACATTTTTTGGCTACTAGAGTTTGAAGCTGCTCCCAAAGGTTTGATCTCGTTTCGGCCTCGCTGTTGTTGCTGCTGCTGCTGGCTTTTTTCATCATTGAGAGTCCGAGAGCGATCTCTCGTGGGATCGGTAGGATTGATCGGACCGATGATTTCTTTTGCGCCGCGATTGGCGTTCCTCTCTATTGTTTCTTTCGCTTTTTTTTCGGGTTCTGCTTGGCTGGGAATTTCAGAGATGTGCGCGCCCGGGGTTTCTTTGTTTTTCGTATAGCTTCGTTGCTTGGGCGCTTTTTTGTTGTGGGTAACGAACGTTATGGAGTAATTGTTTGATTATCGAAACTGGTTTTTGAAAATATACTTTTTTCAGGCTGCTTTTGGTTACTAATACGAATAGTAATTATATTGATAAAAGTGAACGGTGTAATTGAGGAATGCTTTATTTGAACAAAAAATAAATAGCCCTAAATTTTTCCTCGTTATTCGACGTGAAAAGAGTATAGCTTAGAATATAATTGTCTTATTTCAAGTTTTATCAAGTTTAGAAGAGAATAAAATTATAAAATCTTATCTCTTTAATTTAAAAAAATATTGAACTTTATTATCTTACAAGTTGGCACATAGTAATAAAAACTTGAATGGCATTGATTAGAAATGCGTCAATTAGCCGATTGATGAACTTGGTGGATTTATCTTTGAGCGCAATAAAAGTTTTTATTCAAAAAATCGTTTTTATTTAGGTAGCATAAAACAGACACGGTAATACTAACATTAAAAACATTAAATGAATACCTATTTGAACTTCAAAAACTGATTTTATATTTTTTAATTGATTTTAATAAAATGGCTTAACATTTTTATATCAAATAAATTATGTAAGACACATACATAATGGATAATATTTTTTGTCAAAATATATAAAATTTACATATTCTGTAATACAGCTATAATTAATAACAATTAAAGTTGAACACGGTTTACTATATTTTCTGTAATTTAAATATGTCTTTCGATTACTTAAGCAAGCATAAATTATTGGAACCCTTTTATATTCTCATTCAAGGATGGACGAAGCCCAAAATTCGTATCGAATCCTAACCATAAAAAAAGTTTCCCGAAACGTATAATCACAATCCGGATTGCGCAACCAACACGTGTAAGTCCCTTTACCGAAAAAAAAAGAAAAAAGAAATCTCCATATTTTACATGTGTATACATACATATATTCGTAAGTATTCCACATGTAATTACATACGTGCGGAAAGAAATAGAATAGTCCAGGCGGTCCCGGTAAAGCGACACACCGACTTTCTCACACGGACCTTACCGTGTCGTACGATCATTTATTGGGGCCTGAGTGAAGAGCGAGATTTCTTGGAATTCACCATGGCTAAAAATCCAGGTATACCACATTCAGGTTTTGTCTTTACTCATGAATACTCCGTAACTTGGATACATGGGATGTTCCACTTTCTAGTTGAGTGGCTGTAATGGGTTATCAAATGCTTCCTTATAGTTTTTGTACATTTGCATATAACTAGTAATAAGTATCGGATATGGCACAATTAAAGGTAACGCTGATAATAATTCATTGGCACTTAGCTTCTTCAAACTTATTTATTTGTTTCAATATATATTTAATATATAACTTATAAATATAATAAATTCTTTACAATTTTATATTTTTTAAATATCTTATGTGGGGAATAAGATGGCCGCCGCCCAACAAACACGTGTAAAGAGTGCATGCTCGAAAAAATAGAGTCGAAAGTGAATTTAGAGGAAAAGTTGAGTGCTAGTGAGCAAAATAATGGAAAGTGTAATAAAAGCTTCGGTTTTAAAAGAGTTGGGAAAGAAAGATAAAGTCAATAAGAGAAGAAAGTACGGAGAAAACCCAGAATAGAAAAGTGAGGTTAGAAAGGGCTATAGAAATGAGGGGTAAGGGAGATTGGGAGCTGAGAAATGGGATATATAGAATATTAGAGGTAACGAAAAGAGAAATAAAGAAAGGAAGAAACACAAGGGGGAAAATTAAAAAGGCAAGGGAAATATTGGAAGACGCACTAAAGGAGATACAGGAAAATTGAGAGGAGATAAAAGAACGTATGGAGGAGAGCATGAAAAGGAATAACAAATCAACAAAGAAGACAGAGGAAAAGGTAAAAAAAATGCCTGGAAGAAATGGAAAAACTAAAACAAAAATGGGAAGGAACGAGACCAGATGCAAAATCGAACGGAAGAATGAAGACGAAAGGTTGAAGGACATGGAAGAAAGGATGGAGGGCTTGGAAAAAAGGACGGAAAATAACAAGAAGCTAACAGAAGAATTTGAAAGAAAAAGGATTAAAAACAATGTAATTATAACAGGGATTGAAGATTGGGACGACGAGAGTGAGATAGAAGTACAAGTCAAAAGGTGGTTTGAAGAAAAGTTGGGAATAAATCCGAAAATAAGAAAAATGTGGAAAATAAGGACAAAGAAAACTATGATAGGAATAGAATGTGAAAGCTGGAGTAAAAAAAGAATATTATGGTGAATAAAAATAAGTTAAGAGGAACCAGGGTATATATAGAAGGGGACCTAACAAAATAGGAAAGAGAAATGCAGTGGAAAATTAGAGAAGAGAAAAAAGATCTGAAAAAAGAAGGATGGAAGCTTGGAGATCAGGAAAATTAAAAGGGAAAATTACAATTAAAGTAGCATACGGAAAGCTATACATTCGGGAGCATCTTTTGGTATGGGATGAAGAGGAAAATGATCTAATCTGGGTTGAGGAAAGAAAAAGGGAAGGAATAGGAAGAAAGAGTAATCAGAGGTAAAAGAGAGCGAGGATAAAACCCAACGAAAGGAAAAGTGAATCATAAGTAGAAAAAGGTAGAGAAAGAATAAAAAATACTGGAGGTGTGAGAGAGAAAAGAACCGTAGAGAAGGAAGGTATAAAAGCCCTAAGCGAGACAGAAAGATGGAAAGAAAAAAGACAAGGGTGAAGAACAAAGAAGAAAGAGAAGAGTTGAATAAAGACATTAGAAAGAAAATAGGACGAGATAGAGAGAGCAGATTAGATAGAAATAGAAAAAGAAAAGAGATATAAAATAGAGCGAAAATAGGCAAATAGGAAAATGAAGTATTTTAGAATAGAGAGAGAAGGAAAATGCTGGACCTGGACGGCGAAATAGGTTAAGGAATAATACAAGTATAACTTTGTATAAAATTTGTAAAACATAATGTTAAAATAAAGATGACTATCAATATCTTATATTTATAACTCTATTACATTTTAAACTATTTAATACAATAACTCTTCAAGTATATGGAAAAATATCCATACCTTTGACTATAACATAAGCAAAAATTTTTAAAGAAAATTAAATTATCAGATATTGTATAATTATAATTTAAAAAAATTATATTTTGAAAGTGTTTTAAAATACAATTAAAATGAGATGTCAAACATCAAAATCCATCAAACTATTCTTTAATTAATAATATTTAAAAAAAAACTTAAAAATCAGAAAAACTCAAATATCTCAAAGCTTATTAACCTAATATTTAGAAAAAATATACAGTTCTCAAGGTAAAAAATGCTATTTATATATAAAATTTTGACAAGATTAAAACAGTTTTACTCCTGTTATCGACTGCCACGGAAAATCGATTTTTTTCATAGTATCATTATTTTCTCAAAAAATAATTAATCTTGATACTTGAAAATTGTTCAAATTCGTGCTAATAACACTATTAATAATTAAATAAATTTTCATTAGGATTAATAAAAAGATTAAATAATTATAACTTAAGTTTCAAAAAATTTAGAATACAACAACTATATATAAATTTTCACTTTTAAAAGCTAATTTTATTCTTTCCTTGTTATGTATATAAATATTCTTATAAAACGGAAGCAAAATTATGCGCGAAAAAGTATGTTTGTACTAATAAATTTAATGGTTTCAACAGATAAAAATTTGTGAAAAATCGAGTATTCACACATTTACTGACCAAATCTTCAATAAACACGTTTAATAGAATCATATACTCCTCAATAAGGCTAAAAAATGTCTATAGCCACTTTGGTAACTAATCGCCCTCATTAAACAAAGCTTAAGCCATTCCAATTCTAAATCCATCGACACTGTATTTGTAGAATATCCCGTATAGCAGTACCACAGCAAGGTCATCTAAGACTGGCCTCGCGCTCATATACCTGAACATGAAACGAGGACGGGAACAGGTGCCCCTTGTACTTCCCTGAAGAAAATCCGATAAATTAAATCTCCGCCTGTGTGTGTGTTTTTTTTGCGCCCGAGCGAGGCTAATCTCATGGCGAGGCTCGTTTTTCGTCTTGATTGGTCTTTGTGTGTGGCAATGCGCGCGCCACACCGATGCTGTTGGAGGTGCCGAGGTGTCGGAGATCGAGATTAAGAATTTGGAGATGGATTTTTCGGTTAAGTGGCTTAACTGATTTTGCTGCTAATACAGTGTGAATTGGATTATTGCATTATTTTTGTGTTCTGATTTTTTGTAGATGAGGTCGGTTGAGTGTTCGATTTCTGTGTAGTTACGATTGAATATTCATTATGCCCTGGATGCAGATTTTGCGTTTCATTTGGAAATCATGTTTTTGTATCACGGTTACGAAGAAATAAAGAAGGTTTTTTCAACTGTCTTGTTATTGTTTGCGTGTTAAAGCAAGAATTGCGTGTATTGCAAGTACAATAACCTCTCTTCAAGAGACCCATTTATCACTATTCCTTCCATTATCCTGTGATATTGGTTTAAAATAGTATCGTGCCTTCTGGTAATCAATACTCTCCAAGTTCTATTTTAATACAAGAGAGATAAATTTAGCAAAATATTTACATGTAACATATTGATTTAATATTTATTTAAATTTTAACAAACAGTAGACTTGAAAAAAATCAATTTATTTGTAGTAAACATTTAAAGATAAAAGCATCAATTAGTAATTCCACTCTGCAATTTTTACGAACCTTTCTAACTGTTCACGACTTGATGAAAAATCGTTATCTTTCAAAGAGCTCTGATTGAAGTCAGCGATAGATTGATCGATAAATAATTCCAGAGTTTTCTAACCACCACTTCGATACCATGAGAAGCTATACATTTGTTACGAAAATTGCGCGTCATCGCTCCGATTACAATTGCAAATTCCGCATCAAGGAAATTCCAACTTCACACATAATGCCGAAAAACTCGAATGTTTGATTTATAATCGAGACAAAGAATACATTTCCATCCACCCCCCCCCCCA